>JZLH01S0093318.1:164072-179500 GCA_001188425.1 Eucidaris tribuloides | reverse complement strand
AATATCATCCGCAATGGTTGCGGTTCCGTGGTGGCTATCCCGGTGTAGTGCTTCTGGAGACATGTTCTGGAGAGTAACTGTGCAGTGCACGAATGCGACGCAACACTTCCAAGACTATATAAGACGTCCATCAATATCGTCATTCAGCCTGTGCTCTCTCACGGAACATGTACGGAAAGCTTAATGATGATTTACCAATGATGTCAGAAACAGAGAGAGAGACAGTACGCGGAGCAGAGAGACAGACGGACAGACAGTCCGAGATTACACATCACCACGTCAAGGAAATGTACATTTTCATTATTTCATTTCGGTCCACTCCCTCTTACCTTTTCCTCGTAATTAACCCTAAACTGTCTCAGACTGTCTGACCTTTTGTCTGCCTCTGAGCCCGGTTTGATGGTTTCACCCACCAACATCAACCCTAACGTGTTTACCAACATTACAGGGTTTTGTTTTTGCTAGGTCTCTCTTGTATCTAAAAATAATCCAAGCTGAATCCCCTGATGAGAGTAGCTCTCATGCCATGCCCTAAACTACATCATTTACTTGTGTGAAAGCTCAGCTACATCAACAGACATTACTGTAAGTATGCCAGAGTGGCGAGGACATGATTTAACTCGTTTCAAGCAAGTGTGTGTTCAGATCATACTGTTTCAGTGGTGTAGAATAGATACTAACAATATTCTATTCTTTTTTTAAGGGGGAGACAGATGTTGACTTTTGCTCTGTAATCATGAAGAGTTTAAGATTCTCTGAGGCATATTAAACAGTACACACTATTGAATACACAAGTTTGTACATCATTAAACTTGTCCTTGTTTTAGGATTAAACATCTTATACGTAGTTTCATCTTTTAAACAATAATTGTAAGCAAATCAAAACCAGCTACTTTACAAAGTCAACTTGCAGTGATATGTAGTCTAGATGTATTTGCAAGCTACCTGTGTTTTATTTATTTTTCATAATTTAATTGATTTATCTTTTATTCATTCATTTTTTTATAATTTAACTCTTTATATTGCAGGTACAGTAAGGCATTTCATGTTAGATTGTGTAGCAACATATTTGACATGGTATAAAGTGATAGGCTAACATGTGGAGCTTCAATTTAAAACATCTTGTCATTTGATATCTAGCTACATAATGTGTTTCAACTGATGGACAAATACAACGTAGAATACAAAAGTTGGAAGTTACACTGCAAATGGCAATGCTTTACGAGAATAAACAATAAACTTGGAGCGAAGTTTTATGGTACTAGTATACACAGTAAGTCTATGGGAGGAAATGGGCAATGATTGGCGGTGACTTCGATTTTCCTTTTTTTAAAAGCATAAATCATCATTCTGAAATACTATTTTGTTCAGGTTTATTTTAGAGCCTATATGACATGGTAGCATGGGATCATGGCGGCCTCAGATTTTTTTACTGTGGTAAATGTTAGCCAATACTTTAATTCTTTGCAGATGTTTGAAGAACAAAGTTTGCTGGCCAATCATTCTCCAATGTTCTTATCATAGGTTCATGTTATCCAGTGTTGCCACTATATGCGTGATGGTTGCTTGAAAAGCCACTGTGGCTGGTTTCAGGGATAGGAAAGGCTGAGGTATTCTTGTTTTTTAATTTAACATGATTTGATGCAATGTCGTAGTAGAGAAGATTGTAGGAAGCTGTAGATGGTACTGTTTAGTTTCTCAGGTTAGGCCCAGAAATTGTGTGGGTGTACGTCATAAGAGAATCAACAATTCTCTTCACATTGGCGTATTCACATAACAGTGAGTCATTTTAGACTTAAGCATGGGTTTACCTGAGTCAAGTTGTTTTAATCAAAGCGGAACAATGAGAGAACAATTAGTTGAAGTTTGGTGGAAATCCGTCAAAGAATATACGAGTTATGAAGTTTCGAAAAGTTTTTAAATTATGTGGAGTCACATGCGAGCGTTCGTCATTGTATGTAATAATTTTCATAAATTGCAATTTTTTAATAGTTAATGTAATTGTAATGGGTTGTTTCATTTGCATGTGTTTGGATAGTTTCTTATAGATATATTGAATGCACATATAATCTTTCAAGATTCTGAGAAACAGCACTTTTATGAATATATTATCCATGATATGGGGTGCTGGATGTGAGTCAAATATAACTTTGAACTTCATAACTCTGTTAGTTTTAGTGGATTTTCGCCTATTTCACTAATATGTTTTCTCATTGTTCTGCTTGTTATTAAGCAATTATTGTAGGTGAACCTTGATTTAAATATGTTTCTTTTGCTGTCATCATAATCCCCACCCCCACCCCCATGGTATTGAAGGGAGATAAACATAATCTCTCTATGTTTTCAGGGATTTTCAGGCATTTAGAAAATATCAAGGTATTAGAATCTTATTCACCACTGCTCATTCATATTCACAATTTCAGCGACCTTGGTCAACTTGCCTGGCATGTCAACATCATTTTGGAGTTAATGTTACATTTCCTTGTGCATTCATCTCGGTCCCTTCCCCCTCTATGTTGAATGGGGATTAGCATATTTCTGCATGTTTTCAGGGATTTTAGCATTCAGAAACATCAAACTCAGCATTAGAATCTAATTCATCAGTATTACATTCACATAATTTGTCCCATAGTTGACATGCCTCTACAAAGAGACAGCCTGCCACTACAATTTGCACAAATGCCACAAAATATATAAATGTAAATGAATAAAGAAAAAACAAAGAAAGAATAGAATAGATGAGTAAAATTATGAAAACTGTCTGCATTGAATGCATGAATATTTTGAATCTTTTGTACAGTTCGGGTGTTAACCCCACAAACAGAGTATAACATTACAGAGTTTTCTTACAACTGATCAGACGTGTAGGCCCCCTATGCTGGTCTACATCTCAAGAAGTTGAGAACTTGTTGGATTTGACCAAGGAGCTCCTTGATTTGACCCTAAGTGGATGAATTCATTAGTAGGTAAAATTGAAATAAGTTCTTCCACGTACAGTTTGGCATTTGTAGAAATACTATTTGAAAAAGAAGTATCTACTAACTGTGGGTAATTTGTCAATCCATCCCATTCCTCTCTCCTGGAATTTGATTTTGAAATGGACTACATTCATGTATTTTGTTTTCCTTCGGCAGGCATTCCGAGCATCATGAATGTCTGGACTGTTTCCAATAATGTCTTCAGATCCACTGCTCCACCTTTGCTCTGCAACTGTTTAAAAGTCCATTAAGATCCTCCATTAAATCTAATTATCAAGCTTATGTACTCAGACGTTACATTTAAAAGCGGGGTTCATGGAAAGTTCAGCCGGCGAAGTCGGAGGTGCATTAGGCATGCTCCACTGCACGAGACTTAGCTGCAGTCTTGTGTCGCCTCGATCTCTGTGACTGCCAAAAATAACTGGCCGTGATTTGTTACAGATTTCTTCTGGGTGACACCTTTTTCTTAAATGTAATCTCCGTTAATTCTGTGGTTTTGTCCACACTGAGAAATGATACCAGTTCAGAGGGATAGAGAAAAGAGACGGGTATTTACGAGCAGTAGATTTGAGATGGGGAGTGGACAAGGGGTTGTTTCCCTAGAGAAAAACGTACTAAGACAACAAACAAGTTTTAATACACGCACACACAAACACACATACGTGTAATCACCTTCGACCGAGGACATACAATTTTTAATGTGAGTGTGTGTTTGTAACGGTAATACCGAGGACACACTTGGCAATTTTTACCTATCAAATGAGGATGAAACTTCTGACAACTGCGGAGATACATGTACAGTACACGAATCTCCAAATGCGGAGCGTTCTCTATATACCCCCAGACCTTGCTTACTGTTGTAATGCGCGTAAGCACCTCAATTACAACAAGATTTAAAAACGTGGACCGTCCCTCCTGGTACGTCCACGGTTGTACAGTAAAATTAATCCAAAACGTCCACGGTTGGAGGCGATTACAAACTCACACACACACAACACACACACACACTCACACACACACCACACACACACACACACACACACACACCACACACACACACACACACACCACACACACACACACACACACACACACACACACCCATACACACACACACACACACACACACACCCACACATACATACACATGCGCACACACACATGCACATACACACACGCGCACACACACATACATCACACACATACCCACACAAACACACACACACACACAAACACCCACTTCGCCATTTATTACCCATTCAATACTAAGACCACATATTTGTGGTTTGCCGTTTTATCTTGGATGTGGCTGTATCTACTCCATCTAATGAATATGCTAAAGTAGAGAAAAATATCAGCTATTCAATGAACAGGGTGCTTACAATGTCATAATGAATATTTATTTTGTTATGAATTTTTAAATGAGATTTAACTAAAATATTCATTAAACTTATCAAATTGGCAATGGCTGTTGTTCTGATGAGGCTTTGGGTTGTTCCACTTTGTTGGTGGGTGATGTATTGAACTAATTGAGAAGCATATTGTACGGACATGTTTTTCTGTTGTAATTTGTTTAAAAGTGAAATTTATTCAATCAAAAATTATTTTTAATCTTAAATTTCACAAGAGAAATATGATCTCAAAAATTTCCCCAATAATTAATTAATTAATTACACTAATGTTTGACACATCATTCAATACCCATTACCCTTATGTAACAGACTATTCCAGTATGTTGCCGATTTGATGAAAAAGCAAATTTGTAGTGATAATTTTACTCTGGACAGGCTCTAGTCTTGAATGAGAAGTGAAGATGCTTGACCTACTTTTCTCAAAGGATTTGCCAGACAGAGTGAACATATGGTAGCCGCTTAGTAAACATACACATGTAATATGCACCTACAGTGTATGTTGATACAAGACGATGAAATGCCCAACAGAATAAATCATTGTTTGGTACATTGGCTGAAGAAGCACATGGAATGAGCCCCTCCCCCTTCCACTTCAGAAAATGTATGTCAATGTATTACATGAATAGAGCCGTTATAGAGGACATATACAGGCAGGAGAGGGTGGGTTAAATTGTGTTATGTCTAGAATTTTGTCTCCGCTTGTAAGTTTGGTCCTTACAGTATCTTCACCTTCATTAATCAAATTCATTCATTTTAAGATCAACTGAGATTTGAAATATGCCTCATTGGGTAATAACAACTCCTGATAGTTACTGCAAAGTTGTATGAAATGATTTGTACAAATTTTGTACCACCCTCCAAATACAATCATGAAAAGTTGGGTGACAGAATTGAGCTGATGATTGAACTCAATACAACTCAATGCAGCTCGATGTGCAATGGACCATTTTACTAATTTGATCAAATATTCAACATTTTTTCCTTCTTAAATTATGATGGATGATGCCATCATGCACCCATTGCAAGTTGCTGTAGAAGTAAATCCCATTCATTACGTTTGATTTTACATATTCTCTGTCGTTACTTGAACTGCAAGTAAACCTGTGCCTGGATTTCAGGGGCCTGCTCGGGTGCTTGTCACATTTCTATGAGAAATGTACAAATGAATGAATGAATAAACAAATAAATGAATCAACGTATAAAGTAAGAAATGAGTTAATTGAATAGCTGTGTAGATGAACAGAATAATAAATGAATAGAAAATAGGTAAATACATGAACAGATGAATAGATAAATAATGAAATAAATAAAAGAAACAAACAAATGTGTCTATGTAAATAAAAGTTGATTGATTTATTTATGTGGACATATTTATTTGATTGTATTTATTTATTTACTGATTTATGTATGTATTTATCTATTAATATATTTATTTATTTCTGTATTCATTCATTTATTGTATTTTAGATTCACTCACATATTTATAAATATCAGAATGGATTACTGCAATCATTACCTGCTGCGAGTTACACAATATCCTTTTGTGTATTTCTAAAAATAGCAGGATATCTAATATTAGGCAAAGGTCCAACCCTGTAAGCTGATCAGTGACCCCACCTGTCAACGTGGGCCAATATATCCAGGGGCATACCTTGGTGTCCTATTAGGGGGAGGGGTGGGGCTCCAACTTCCATATCTCCTTCCCCACCCCTTCTGCCTCAAAGTACACAAATTTATGTCATCAGGTAGTGTTTTAACAATTACCCCCCCCCCCCAAAAAAAGAAGAAAAATCCAGTGTGTGTGTGTGTGGGTTGGGGGGGGGGCTTGGTCCTATTATCCCCACCCCATCCCTGTGGAACTTAATACGTGATAAACCTCAGAACTATGTAGGTGTGAAGCCATGACATGGGGTAGGTCATGAAGTGACTTGCTTGTGTCACATCATTCATGAATCATGAAGGTGAAGTTATGTCTCTTTGATGACAATCTACGAAGTTTGTGCAATACGTTGGCGTGACAACCAACGTAAATTGTCTTGTGACTCAAGTTTGTCTGCTTAATTTTACTCAAGGAAATCACAGATCCCTTCAAGTTTGTTAGAAAAGAGGGTAGATGTTACCTGTATCTTCAAACTGCAGACATTATGCAGTTACTCCTTTGACTTGTCTATGGTTGGCTGTCCTGGTAGACCTTAATCAGGGCTCGACACTAGCACTTACCTGCTTGCCCGGGGCAAGTAAAATTTCATGTTGGGCAAGTAAAAATTCAAAATGTTAAAATGTACTTGCCCCATTGGGCAAGTAAAAATTTGATCATAAAATGAGCAAAACATGTCCTAAAACTTACCATAAATGAACAAAATATGTCTAAAAGTTTTGTTTAATTACCTTACTAAGGTTCTTCATCATTTTGTGCATTGTATGACTCTTTAAATTCATAAATCACACCTTTTGCAACTCCCAGAATTGAAATAACAAACATCCAATGCTATAAAAAGGCTTTAGTGTTCAAAATTAAGGGGAATAACTTTCAATGTTTTTGATTATCATTTATTTTTGGGCAAGTAAATTTTTCATTCGGGCAAGTAAAAATCTAAAATTGATTTTAACACTTGCCCAAAGGGCAAGTAGGAAAAAATGTTTAAGTGTGGAGCCTTGTATTATTCATTAGTTCTGTATCAGTATTCATTTGTCTCATAAATTAATTGAGTACCGGTAGTAAATGTCTATGAACAAACTCCCATAACACAGAGAGAAGTGTAGATTAGAATTGAATACTATCTTTAAATTGTAGTTGTTTATTTTCTTTAACTGAACGTAAATGTAGATGATAACTGACATGATGATGGCAGGATAAACATTGGATCTAGAGATTTGTTATGCCTCGGGGAAAATTTTCAATGACATTTACAAGTTTGTTGAATCTAGAAAAAAAAAATCATTTTGTGTGCACGTAGAAGAAAATGGCTTTATGTGGATGCATATATGAATAAAAAGACTGCATTATTTATTTTGTAATAGCGCACAGTTCCCAGTACTGCCTCTAGCACAATTATCACAGAGTGCTTCCCAACTCGACTGCATGGCATTATTTTGCTTACGTTAATTGTAAATTGGAGCTTTTAAATTCAAAATCAAAATGTACATATATTAAACCAGCTCACAAATGTCATATGAATGGTATATTTCATCTTCATCTGAGATATCACTGTAATGTAATGTTATTTTTTGGGCTGCCCAGCGTGCTGGAAGGCACAGTTAGCTATTGCTTGGATGGATGGATGGATGGATGTCTCTCTTCAACCATTTCACACCAAAAAGGTGAACCTCGCCAAGAAGGCAAACTCCGATTTCAATGCCGCTTGGCATGTGGGTAGTGCCGGGTACAAGAGTTATCCATGCAAACTGATGATGGGAAATATGCATATTAATGACCTCATTTGCATATTTCTTCTGATTGGCTAATAAGAACAAAGGTGAACTTCAATGACTTTCCATAGTCTGATTTTGATGCCGCTTAGCATGTGGGTAGTGTCAGGTACAAGTGTTACCCATGCAAACTGATGTTGGAAAATATGCATATTAATTACCTCATTTGCATTTTTCTTCTGGTACTTTTATAGCCTTTCCACTATTTTTCTTTGGGACATGTGAAGTGGCCCACAGGTTTATATTCTCTGAATATAGCAATTGCAAAAGCCGAGAACCGCTTGTATGAAGCTGGGTCATTTACAGGTCAAAATGGCAGTAGCTGATACCTATAGGAGTGCATGAATTAGGTCTTGTAAGGGTAAAGGCCATTTTTAAAAGGGGGGCAAGTTCAGAAAAGGACAGATGTTCTTGAGCTATTTAGGTATCAGGGCCAAACAACAAAAAGGGCAATAGACATAGGAAGAAGAAAAAAGGGGTTTGGAGTAGAGCTGTAGTATTTCGGTTATTTCAAAAAACGGTTAACCTACCTCAAAAAACGGTCGGTTTCGGTTAACCCTTTTTTAGTCTTCAGACATTTCTTCCTTATAAGCGTATGTCATTTCACTTTAATTCAGGTATCTGCTTGTTTATTGTCTTGTTATATGTTTATTTTGGCACATATCCATGTGTTCTTTCATATTTTGGCATATATAAAACATCGAAATACTGAGAATCTTTCATCCTTTGTGATAATTATGCAATATTTCAATGTTTTTTGGATGACTTAATCAAAGATTTCTGCTTCAAAATGAACCAAAACGGTTATCCTAAACCTAAAATGAAAATCGGTTTTGATTGGAGACGGTCGGTTACCGGACGGTTAACCTTTTGACTACAGCACTAGTTTGGAGGGGGTGCCCAATGATTGTGGCAGACATTAGTTTTAGCCTTTTTAAAAAAATCATAGTTATGTGAGATTGATATATTGTATTCAATTTTATGGATGTTTTCTCTTCTGAAGACTGGTGACAAGCTATTTCTTTCACCTATTCCTACGAATACATTTTCATTTGTCAATACTGAATATGCAATTTGCATGTACATTAGTTGTTGCTATGTCCAGCAAGCCTCCAGCAAGCTATCAGTTTGTCAAGAGTAACCTTTGACAAAAAGGTGTGCATGAAATGTGCATACAATTATGAAATTGGTGTATTTCTGTTCTGCTATAGACCAATTCAGTTTCAGAATGCTGGAGTTTATGTCAGCCATAACGGGGGGCTTCCAAAACAAGAAGAAAAGACAATTCAAAGGGTTATGCAATGAGTCAGGTGCATTGAGATGTCAGTGTTTTTGTTATGCATGCTTGAAGCCCCCCAGTTAGACAGCATAAAAAACAGCACCCAAACCAAACAGGTCTATTGGATACTGTGACTCAGAAAAGACTAACCTTCTTAGCATCATTGCAACAAAACTTGTTGGATGTTGCACATGAGTGTGGTATTATACTTACGTTTGTTACTGGCTACTTGTTCTTATTCTTGTATAAAACTTTCTTTAAAACTGTTATCACATAGAATCTGTTGCTTCTGCCATGTTCAACAAAACTTATCTGTTTCCAGCAAGTAGCACTGGGTTAAGTCTGAAACCGTGTTCCCGCTTTGCCCCTTCCCCTCAAATATTGAATTTCAGACTGTTTGAACCCTCAAGATATTGAGTTTCATGCTATTCTACTGTAAGTGAGGCATGCAATCTGATAAGAATCTTGCAAATAAAGCTGGTTGTACTGCAGTGGTGGAGCAGAATTAGGTCATCGTCTGCCCGGGTGAGGTGCATGTGTTTGTGTGTATGAATATGAGTAGGCCTATGTGTATCATTTAATCTTTCTCAATCTCTTAAACAGTCATCATATCGCAAGATGACTAGTAGAATGTGTGGGGCCCTTGCAACTTGAAAGTGAGTTGTGTGTCACAGACGATTTTTGTTTATCCTCCAAAAACTCTTTCTCAGAGTCAGAATCTCACACTCAATAGACATGTAGGCCTACAGAACTAAACATGCATAGCCTTAGTAAAAAAAACAAAAAATAGAAAACTAAGATTCAATCTGAAATCTCTCAAAATCAATGAAAGATGCCAAAAGATATATTGGGTAGTAAAAGTATAATAATTTTACTTTTGTGTGGTACAGTGGTCTCCCATATGCATTGATGGATGACTGCTCAGCAATCAATTTTGTAGAACAAATGAAAATTACTTTTGTCCAAGTTTTGAGTTTGCAGTGTGCATGCATGATTTGTTGCTTTGTTGTGAAATCTCAGGCCAATGTCATTATGCAGCACCAGCATAGGAAATACACTGGGGCGACGGGCGATTTAGCCCCCAAAATTAACAAAATAGCCCCCTAAAATCACTAAATAGCCCTCAATTTTCCTCATAGGATTCAATGTTTGACATCCTAAATTATCACTAAACTGGGCTTGAAAGTAGCCCCAGAAAATGAAATTTTATTTCCTGCCCTGTGCAGCACAAAGAACACCAACTTGGACAAAAAATGATGTTGACATGTTTCGCAGAATTGATTTCGGGAGAAGTCATCCGTGACCAAATATAAATGACCAATGTATCACATGAAAGTCAAATGATTGTGCTATGATTCCCAGATATCAGTTTTGTATTATCTTTTTTGTATTTTGAGATATTTGGTATTGATCCTGGGTTTCCTTTTTTGACTCGCTCTGTTTTCATAACCTATTGAAAACCCAAGACCCCACCCAGACAAGGGTAGAACTGTCACATTTTACCAGCATTTGGTGTGTGCAGGATTTCTTTCTGATTGGGTTGTGATCTTAAAGGGAGAAGGAGCCAGCAACTGACAGGCATAAGTTAAGAAGAAAAATGACATTGTGAGTATTGTGAGAATTATGTTACATGGTGATAGAGACAGCCTAAATAAGGGGTACTGTGTGATACTGACCTTCTGCAAGGCCATATAAATTAGTTAATTTGTGTCTATTTTACGTCTTTGCAAGTTTTACCCCGGGACAAAACTTGCAGAAACAGCTATAGGGGGAGGAGCTTATCGATTCAAACAGTGCATACATTACCACAGCGCGACTAACGCATGTCGGGTGGCATGCATCTGTCACGCATGGTCAGCTTCAGACCTGTGCACGTGCGATCTGATTGGTTGGCAAGAACTTCCATTTTTTTCTTAACTTCTGCCTGTTAGTTGCTGGCTCCTTCTCCCTTTAAAGGTAAATGACATGATTGGGGGTAGTCCTCAACTTGGGCTGAAACTACTCTAGAATCAAGTGAACTATGCAAGGATTCTCCTGTGAAAATCTTGTAGTCAAACGTTGACTCATTCTAAAATAAACATTGTCAATATCACTCATAGCACGGAAACCTGTTGTGTGGCTCTCTCTGGGGCTTATTTTTATCGTACCAGATAAAATTAATATACTATGTTTATGCTTAATTCTCCTTAAGTAAACAAATTAGAGACAAATCCTCCCAGGTGGGAGATCCACTCCTGCTAGAGTATAGTTGGTATATATTTCAACTCATTTGGTTCTTGAGGCATTTTCAAGTGTTCCCAATCATGTCACTAACCTTTAATGTGTGGACCTTCTCACAATCCAGGGTTTCTTTTCTGGGCGGGTCATGATCATAATTTTTTGGACCTTTTCACAATGAAATAACATTTTCATTTATGTCATTGTGAAAAGGCCCTCAAAAAATTGTCTTTGGAAAAAATGTGAACCTTTTGAAAACAATATTTTTGAGGAGGGGAGGGGTTGTATGACCCTCCCACCCCCCCCACCCCCTTCCCCTCCATACACCCATGAACAGCAATTGGCCCGTCAGATGTTGCTTGTGCCTTCAAAGCTAGGCATCATTTGGAGTGACAAGCAGACATGCTTACCTTCCGTTTTTCCCATTGAGTTAAGCATGATTATGTCCTGCAGTCAGTGGATAAGCAGAAAAGGATACAAAAATTTTTCATCAAGATGCAAAAGCTTGAGTACATTTTTTTTTCTCGGTAGGATTTGAGCAAAGCTTCTGGATTCTGTCAGCTTCAAAAATTGTTTTACAGACTGTACAAACTGTAAATCATAAAATCTGCAAGTGTGCAGTGATTTATATACAGAGAGAGAGAGAAAATGCATGAAGGTATTTTGCATAGGAATTGGATTTTATTCCTTGCTAGTTTTATCAATGTAGATATCTTGAATGCAGTGAGGTTGAACATGTGACACATTTCAGTGGGGATACATATTCTGTATTTATTCCATACTTTATGTACATGTACATCAATAAGTTTTGGTATTGCTGAAAATTGAGGTAAAATACTGGCAGAAGAAAATTAAAAATAGTTATGATAATTCTTCATGTCAATAAATGATTTAGTCATAGCAGTTGTAGACATTTTTTAGGTACATAAAATTTTGTTTGAAATATCTGTTTCAGAAAAAATGGCACATGACTTAAAAGACACACATATTTGCTTTCCTTAAATTGTATTATAAGCCTGGGTAGATACAGAGTTCATATGCGGTGGTAGACATACATGTAGGGCCTATACGTAGCTTGAAAATGCAGGCGAACCAGGCTAGAAGGCAAAATATAAATAAATCTAAATGCGATTCCACATTCAATTCCAGCGGGAATTTATTTTCTGTTTGGCAAATCCATACCTATAGCACAAGTCATTAAATACCAAAGTGACCGGCTCGCTTGCCCCTCAAAAAGTCAATTTTTATTCCAGACGAGAGATTGTTATTGCAATATAGAAAATGGCAAGACTCAGATATAGGCCTACTCCCTACAAACAACGTAAACAATAAACAGACATACACACACAACTCATACCCATACACACACACACACACACACACACACACACATGTACATAAACACACATGTACACACACACACACATGTACACACACAACATACACAACACACACACACACACACACACACACACACATCGCACATGCATACACAAACACACTTGTGTATTTTCGTAACATGAACTTTAGATTACCTTTCCACTGTTCGGAGAGAATATTTCAAAGCGAAGAAGAGGTCTCATGTTATTCTACCAAGCTCATATTAAAAGTGCTGCCTTGGTCATAAGTCATGTTTAAGAGTTATCTGCTGATGCTGTTGTATGTATTGTGTAGTGTCTACACATGTGTGGATTAAGTGAGGCATGTTGAAATATAAAAGCCAGGTTGCCACATATTTTCATTTTACCCAAAAGAAAAAACAGAATTCAAGCAGATTGCTCATAATTATCAACAACACTGAAGAACCGGTGAATGATTTGAATTGGCTTGTTTCTTACATTGATTTCTTTGTGCCAATTTTCTCATTTAAATCTCTTTATTGTTCACTTTTGTAGAAATTCCCAGATTTTTGGATTTTTCCAAATAGGGAAGCTTACCAGAATTGTCCAGAATTTCTGGCAAATGAGCAAAAATAAACAAAATAAAGTTCTTTTGTGCGATTCCTTCTGGTTGTGAAGGCTTAACAAAATTTGGGGGTTTGTGTGGGATTTCCAGAACCAATTAGCTTCACTGGTAGCTGAATATGACTAAAGTACCCAATACTTAATTAAACACAGGAATAATGCCAATAGAAATAAGTAAAATACCCTCTTGGGTATGCACCAGAATCCCCACCTGCACACTGAGAAAAAAAAGCTCAATGCCCGCTCAATATCGTGAATTATCGGGACATTCGGGGGGGGGGGGGGCAAATATTTATCTCTTGGAAAGTGGGTTTTCAATTTGTTTTCTCAATAATTGGGATGTCAAGCTTCAAAGATTAATTCATTTTCTCATTTGTGTCAAATTTTCACAGATTTCCTTTTGATGGTGTTTTTGGTTTACTTCACAAGCATCTTCTTGTTACTTTGCCGTTCATATTTTAATTACTTTGAATTAAGTGTGATAACAATTATTTAATATATATTCAATCAAATTGATTGCAATTGAATGGAGTTAACCTTGATTTTCAATTTACATTTGGCCAAAAGAAATCCATGCCCCAAAAGTTAGTTTTATTATCTTGCTATCATTTTCGAAAGTAGTGAATTATGTCATAAGTGTATAGACAGCGGAAACAATGTCGCATTCTTTTATTGTTCACCTTAATTTCTCCCATTCTGTTATTGTTTGCAATAAGTACGCGAGCACTTCGCCTGCGACTAATGTCGCCTCTCCCAGAAATATTGAAAATCACTCGCCGTGCTTTGTGTCGTAAATATAGCTGTAATGACCTTTCAAAATGGAATAAATCATTTAAAAGGCAGAAGGAAGCGCTATTAAGAGATATCCATCAATTCAGGCTGGATCTTCTGAGACTGTTACTACGTTTGACGAAAGCAAAATGAAGAGAAAGAGAGAGAGATAGCTCTGTCAGTATCTTTTATTGTTCATTTAGAGGCCATCTCCTTTTCTTTGCTGCAGTATTCAAAACACACCGTCAGCTGATTTACTGTGAAAGATTTTATGGCAGGTTTGTGGAAGTGAAGAGGTGGATTTCTATGACAGAAAATGTGCAGTGAATGCCACATACTTCCGAGATGTGATGCTTCTTCAATCCCAACCCACCCCCACCCACATGCTTTCTGTTCTACACTACAAAAGCAGTGAATGTTCTGTGACGCAAGTGGGGAAAAAATGCTAACATTGAATGCTGGCGTACACACAATGCATTAAGATTTCATTGATGTCATAAGCATTGATTTGGTGGAAATGTATCAGAATATCGGTAGTAGTATTAGAAGTTTGTGCTTCAGATGTATTTACACAAAGTGGATTTGCAATCGTGTGTTTTATTATTCTATCAAGCACTTCGTATCTGAAAAAGAAATATTGTATACCCAATAATTTATTTAACAACGGTGTATTGATTTGTGCCACAAAAGGCAGGGTGGCAGAACTTTGCGTGTGTTGTGAGGTTCTTATCATTATGTTTTATAGTCTTAAAATGCAAATTTATTCATTCCAGAAACAATTAATGGCTTAAGCCCATTGACATGTAGGGACAGTGATTTTCCGCGATAACGGAAAATGGATGGAATTTCCGGAAATCACAACTCGAAACGGAAAATGAGTTTTCAAACAGAAAATCACGGAAAACCTCTTTTTTCTCAAAATTTTTACTTTTTGAAAGGAAAAAACACGAAACTCAACAAAAATTAGAAAAAATTAACACAAAAACAGCGAGAAATATTTGTTTCAAGTCTCAAGTAAACGGAATTGTCATTTTTCTTCATGTATACAAAGTCTATGTTAAAACGGAATTTCCATTTTTCAGATAAGTTGAAACAGAATTCCAGATTTTTGGAAACGGAAAAGGCCTTTTCTTGAAACGGAAAATCACTGTCCCTAGACATGACTGCTCTCTAGTCTACATCCCAAATATCATGATCCCCATCAGTCATCACTATGATCATTATCATCATCATATTCAATACCACCATCATGAAGAAATATTTAATTGGTATTATCAAATTACTATCATCACGTGATCCGTCATCGGCATCAGCATCATCGGCATCATTATCACTATTACCACTCTCACCACTAGCATTAACATCTTCACCATCATCA
>JZLH01S0093318.1:112228-137408 GCA_001188425.1 Eucidaris tribuloides | reverse complement strand
TGCGTAATAAAAAGTTACTCCAACTCGTCTACACGTCTGAACATAACTATTGATGAACTATTGCAAGAAAGTAAAAAGTAAAAGCATTGGGCGCTGATAGTGGCCCATTAAAGATTGTGTCATTCATTTGCACATCAAAAACCATCTAAATGAATGAAATCAGCTGAAATCATATCCAATGTGAAGATTGATATAAATAAACACCTCTCATAGAGACTTGGGGTAAAATGTTGAGTTTTGGTGAAAATCTGGACGGTTAAATTTCACCCTTTTCCAAATGACTCGGAAGTCTTTTCGAAAAATCTGTGACGTCAACGTGCACGGGCCGTTCCAAAATTGTCCGATCAGCCGTTAGCCGAATGTCGCGCGGAGGTTAGCTGTTCAACCAATCAGTGCACTCCGCTGGTCTTGCGATGGTACACATAACCGCGATTCACAATTTGAGCAAAATTTAAACTCCCGGAAAGAACAACGTTCTGGTAACATGTCGTTATTAGTTTTTCTTATAAAACAACAAATTCATGACGTATGGATCTCAAACTTTCAACACACCATTTGTAAGTACTAAACTACCGTTTGGTATTGATAATGAACTTGATGAAGGGAAGTACTTGCAAATCCCTGACACAATCTTTCAAAGAAAAAACACCGTCCTACCGACCCTATTTTTTAGTGAGCAGTTACTCCAATACAACAATTTTTTTTTTAGGCCTAAATGTGTTATCCCGTTAGAGACAATTTGATTTCAATAAAACACACATTCTTCATAGACCCCAGCCCGAGATATCTTGGTCTTAGTCTCCAGTGGGTTGAAAACAAACACAGCCTTTCTTTCCCAACATGAATAATTTTAAAAAATGATCACAGCTGATGGCTTTAGATCATCCAGTAAAGAAGATTGTATTGCATTCTGCTGGCCTGTACACAAAGAAACCACCGGACTTGATGGAGTCATTCATGAGCCGTTAATATGTCGCCAAACAGAGAAATCATTTGTTTAAAATGATGGAGTTCATGTTGTGTATTTTAGGACAGTTGTCATGGGAGCATTACCATATGTCCCCATTCCAAAATATTGTCCGATATCATTCGTAATGGTGAGACATATGTCTGATTTCTTTGTCTTGTTTGAAAAGTATGTTACACGTACATCCGCATTGAGAAGCCAGGCTTTGTATGAGTGGAATGTGTTACAGAACTTACGGTATTGTGGAAAGTGTTAACGTGTATGGCTATTGGCAAAATTGTGTTTGACAGAAAAGTAAATATTAGTGGATGAAATATTTAAGGGGGGATCTGGTTTTTCTTCCGTGGAGGGGCAGACGCACCCTTTAAATGTTGGTCGTACTTACTCCACTTGTTCCCCTGTAAAGTTAATTGACCCAGTCGTTCATTACACTCTCAGCGTGCGGTCGCACTCGGCTCGCCTCGCCTCGCCAGCACCCCGCGCGACATTGACGGATGCCCTTGCTGCCGGAGACTGCGAATGAAAACATGGTGCAAACCTCCATTTGAACTTGGCTTCCTTCAACGTGTCACAGTGAATTAAGTTGTAAGGCGAATGACACGTTAACGCAGGGTTCCTCTGCGGCCTGTGGAAACAGTGTCGTGGGTATTGTGGGGGGACTTTTTTTTCTGGCAAAGGAATCTAGAGTGAATCATGTCGAGCAATTATCTGTTCATGCAACAATGTTTTCAAATATACTGTGTAAAAAGTATTTCCGAATACTTTCCGAGTCCTTGTGTGTGTCACCTTTACACTACGCATTGTTTTGGTGCACTTTCTTTTAGTATTTCTTTGTCTAAATGAAATACATAAATCTTTAAAAAAATGAATACTGGTATTCCTCCTGAATGCCTTACTCATCCCAAAGGAATTTGCACAAGTTTCTCTAGATATGTAGTTAATCACTTTTTCAAACAATCCATCAATTAGTTTGAATTCATGTGTCAATCACTCGTTAACCCCACCATGTACAAATATCTTTTCAACCGAGAGAGGGGGGGGGGGGGTTAGTGTGAATAGAAACCACCATGCTTTGACTGACCACTGCTTCATTGATTTAAATAGCAGTCATTCGTTGGAAATATATGAAGAAATATCTGTGGTTGTGGTAACTCTGCAAACGAGCCCCTCCCATATTATCGTGGTTTTTGTGGGGGTTGGTTGCCCAGCAAGATACATATCAAGAATTCAAGCAATGTTTTAAATGACCACTAGGAGCATGCAGATGATTTACCTGGGGAGAATCGCTCTGTTGTTTTGAGAAATAGGAATTCTAGGTAAAGGTAAAAGTAATTATTTTCTCCAAGACCATTTCCGGTGGCATGTGAGCTCATTATGAAAGTTTGAAGTCCCCCCTTTGTGTTTATCTTGTAGCTGCGGCCTGTTTGCCAAAAAAATCGCAAAAGAATGAACTAATACGGTGACTGACCACAATGCATACCTTGCTTTGTCAGGTGTGTTTTTGGAGTTACTCTCTTTATTGTTTAAATCCTGATACCACACATGGTGCAGTTTGGGGGGAGATATATACAGCGTACACGTACAGGTGAATACCTCAAAGCACATCTATTTTTCCCTGTGTCCAATTTACAATTGATGTGACCACAGTTATAAATATATAACAGACCAATGTGGTTTGTTGAATTGTGGCATACCAAACATATTCATCACAGGGTTTTTTTCTCTCTTTCCGTTTCTTCGTGATACATTTTACATCTCTATATTTTGATAGCATGTGTTTCGCAGTAATAATACAGTAGGCTTTGTAAATTACAGCGCATTCACGGACCCAAGGGAACTTTACATGCATATTGGCTCAAATAATTCGCATTCACTGGCCACACATGTAGTTTGATGTATGTTAGTCTCTAAAAGTAATGATACATACACTTACGTGTACAGAATTAGACACAAGTGATTGGACACAAACTATCACATAATCAGACTGTCGCAGAATGCCGTTCCCACTGTTACACAGGATAAATGAATAATTAATGACTTCCAATGCAAGATTATAAATATATTCACAGATCAATGCAAGTGAAAGCGAGCAATTTTTAAAATTTTTATCTTGCCTATCCTACCAATCTGACACGCATTTTGTGCAGTAATGTACGAAATACAATATGGCTATCGTCCATACGTTACATTATTTAGATCATCTTTTACGTGGATTCTGCCACCACTGAAGTCCATTGGGATGTGAATTTATAATGAAATATAAGCATGCCTTTTTCAGCAACTAGCTACAGTAGAATTAACTGCCAATGCTGTTTTATTGATTTTCATACAATTTTTAATGATTCCCTGAAAATCCAGCGGGATAAAAAACCAGAGTGGAAGCTTTGGAGTTGTGCATTATATGGGCAGATTTAAAACGGATTATGATAATATCTAAGAAAATATGAGGTGCAAGTTTGAACTGTATTGATAACATAGCATGGAAACCATGCTTGTCCATGAGAAATCTAGAAATTCAACTTTTTTATTGTTCATTTGGCCCACTTAGATTAATTTACTAATGATGCTAGATTACTATTTTATGAAGCATGACCTTGTTTATCTCGTGATGTAGATGACAGCTCTAGGTATCTTTTTTTATTTTTTACAATTGATGTACATCTCATTACGAGATTAATTTTTATCACTTACAGTAGTTGTTGAATGTAACAAGCTATTCAATTTAGTAGTACACATACATATGTACATTAATTTATTGTCAACAATATATTTTTTATATGGGTGAGAGGGACTAGGGTGGGATAGTGTGTTGGACCAGTCAACGATGCATATCTCCAAAAGTAGATCTATACAAACATACATCTACTCAGGACGCGCCATTCATGCATACTTGTATACTGTCTCATCTCTACATTATAGAATTTCAGTGTGTATGTGTGTGTGTGTGTGTGTGTGTGTGTCAATCTGTGTGTGTCTGTGTCTGTGTCTGTGTGTCCGAGTATCTGGGTAGGCATTGTATCTGTGTGTATGTGTGTGTGTGTGTATGTCTGTCTGTGTGTCTGTCTGTCTGTCTCTGTGTCTGTAAGTGGCGTGTGTGTGTGTGTGTGTGTGTGTGTGTGTGTGTGTGTGTCTGTCTGTCTGTCTCTGTGTCTGTAAGTGGCGTAGGAGTGTGGTGTGTGTGTGTGTGTGTGTGTGTGTGTGTGTGTGTGTTTAGTTTCCATTCTCATGCAGTTAGATAAGTACATTGTACATACCTTATAACTCAAGAGTATCAATATTTTCAGGACTGAATAAAAAAGATTCTTCTTTTGTTTGAGATTTAGGTTCACATTTTGAAAATGTCTCTTCACCTTTCTGAGAAGATATGTTGGTTTAGCCAGGCAGTCTATTGGGATTTCATTTGTGTTTCCAAGAAAAGCTTAAATCAATCCTCGGGCAGATGCATTGTCAAACCATGTGATCAATCTTTTCTTACTATACACCCACTTACCCACCTACCCACCTGCCATCCCAACTTCCTTCTTTCCTTTAAAAAAAAGGTCTTAAATCAGTCAAACGTATACCACCTGTATGTCCAACATGCCTCTTGGTGTAGTATCAATGAGTTGACTCATGACATTTGAGGTAGATTGACGTCTTGGGATGAGCATAATTGATGGTTGTCATGGAAATTTGATGCTCTAAAATCGAGGACATGAGCCTCTTTTCGAAGGATGTAGCGTATCTGTGAATTACCTCAGATTTTGACGTCTGAGATTTCCCAGTGAAAAGAGTCTTTGAATGATTCCTTCAGGGTGGAGAATGTAACTCCGGATGTTTCGGATGTAGTTGGTTTTGGAAATCGTACCTGAAGCCTTTTTTTTAAGATCAGGATGTATTTACTGTCTTACAATTATTTAGTGACCCCCACCCTACAATCGGATTAGTCAATGACTTTTTTTCAGAATTATGTGAATGTGAGTGAGTAAAGACGTCTGATTTCTGTGAACAGTAACTCTTAATTTGTCACTGATGTTACAGCTCCATGGGTATTGTATATATTGTGTGTAGCTTATTGTTTGGTGCATATTTGCGACTTTGGCACGTTAAGAGTTAAAGGTGATCATTATTAATATTCCAGGAGATCAAAGTGATGATTTCTGTGAACAGTAACTCTTAATTTGTCACGGATGTTACAGCTCCATGGGTATTGTATATATTGTGTGTAGCTTATTGTTTGGTGCATATTTGCGACTTTGGCACGTTAAGAGTTAAAGGTGATCATTATTAATATTCCAGGAGATCAAAGTGATGAAATTTATTTAGCAATTTATCATGTTTCTGTTGTCATAGTAATTTAGTCTGTATATTGGTGGAAAAAATATGTTTAACTTTTTCTGTCATAGTAAATAATAAATATACCCTCTGCTTTTGAGGTGAAATACAATATTTACAAAACAGTATTGACTAGCTAGGTACTGATCAGATCTCAGGTTTCAATCACTCATGAAACCAGCCAATATTAGCTCCACACTGGTCAAAGGTCTGTTTTGGGGGTAACTTTGTACCCTTGAGAGGTCAAGCAGTGAACTTCAGCTATGCTGAAACGTCTACAGTACAAAGCATATACATGGTTCCTTTTGGAGTAGAAATGATTTATTCAGCTGTGCTTTTCAGCCTTTTGTATTGTTAAGGGCTCATTATGTCTGTTACACGTGATTATTTCCTTAGGCAACCATTTCTAAGCTAAAGCTTGGATTGGATATAAGGACATTGGGTTGCTAGAAAAATTCTTTTGACCTGATATAAGGTGTATGGAATGTTTTATCTCTTCTCTTACCTGTAAGTTCTTTTCAATTAAGTTGTATTTTAGGGCCTGTTCAAGCGCTCTCCTAAAGTGAACCGTACCGTACCGTACAGCTCCAGAAGCGTGCCAGGGAGGACCACCTCCCGATGTGGTCTAGAGCGTGCCAAGGCGAACCGTACCATACTGCGTTAAGCACCTGAACGCATTCCGCAATACTTAAACGTCTGATTCCCTCAGATTAAAGAGTAAAGTGTACCAAATTGGTACCTCGGAAGCACGCTTCCCACATTTTTCCCTGAACACTCGCAAATGAACCACTCTGGCACGGTACGCATCCAAAAGCGCTTGAACACGCCCTTAATCGTGATGGTTTATCATACAGTAGGGCTTGTCTCAGATTTGTTTTGGTTTTATCAATAATGTATTCTTTCCTCAACTTTGTTCATCTTTATGTCTTACAGGATTATAATGAAGGCCTCCTTTGGCAAGAAGAGCGAGATCTGACCAGGGCCCTGTACAAGTCCCTCCAGAGGCAGAAGTCGGACCAGGATGCTCCTGGACCCAAGGAACAGGAGAACAATTTGGAATCGTCCGATGCCGCATCCTCCGAACCAGAACTGCAGAAAACAGGACCACAACTAGAGCCTCTCAAACCAGTGCTGCAAAAATCAGAGCCAGCTAAACCAAACTCCCCAAAGACAGTAGCCCCTAAATCTTCGTCCCCCAAGTCGGAAAGCCCCACTCAGGATCTTCCCAAATCCGAGCAGTCTCCTACTAACTCGGATTCATCCTCCACTAGTATTGCTCATCGCTTGAGGACATCATCGCTTGGATCTCATCCCAGGAGCACCATGGGTAGCATTCTACATCCTGCCAAGTCTCCAGAAGTCCCAACCAAACCCTGCAATGCTGCAATTGCCGCTTCAAAGGGTGCTGGTGTGCCTGGTGACAAATGCAAGACTCCTGCACCGCTGTCACCGCCACCACCACCACCGCCTCCACTACCACCACCACCACCACCACCACCACAGCAGCCGGTTCCTCGACTAAATGCTGCAGCCCACCGAACCAGGACATTGCCCAAGCGACCTCTCAGGACAGTAGGCTCTGCTCGTCAGAAGGACACTTGCGTAGAACCTCCTGCAAAGGCAGTTGCTGGTAACGCAAGGCGCCCCAAACCGATTACCCTTCTCCCGCGTCCAACACCGCATCCCGAGCGAAAAGAACTAAGAAGCAGGAGCAGCCGCAGCAGCAGCAACCGCAGGGAGACGCGATCTTCAACCGTCGCTGCCAGCTTTCACCGCAGCCGTGCGGTAAGCAGCTACACAGCTCGCGCCGACGACTTCGTCCGGCACGTCGAATAGCGAGAGCCAAGATGAAGCCACATCCTCGTCGTCTGTGGAACCACGGAAACCAAAGCCGAGGAAAGCCAAGCAGAGGCTCGTTGAGCTCAGAGTCAAGACTGGACCGTTGAAGAGGTGCCATGCCCCTCCAGTTTCGTCCACCTCCGGGGAGGAGTTGGAAGAAGATTTGCACGGTTCAAAGCCGAAAAAGTAAGTTGCATTCTGATTGTTTGTTTATAAGAACTGATCTGTGTTGATGGATTGAAATATTGTGGTAAAGTCTGGTATGATAGTGCATGTGATATGTATGCTAGTGTTCTTTTGCACGATTGTACAAATTATACAATTGTAGTCATACATAGTAAATATAGAATTCATTCTTATTTGAAAACACATTTATTGTATTTAATGTATTAAAGAGGAATGAAAAATGGAACCATTCCAGAGTGGACAATACGGCATTTAACACAATAGGAGACATATTCATTTTTCACTATGAGCCAATTCATACTATGCCCTGCCCTAACACTTTTATCTCTTAAATATACCAGCTAAAGTTTAATCTGTCTTTCAAACCTCACAATTATGTGGTTGGGCCAGGTGTGTCGTACAGTATGGAGATAAAAATCACTCTCATACAGGTAATTGGCATTTAAGATAATATGAGAAATTTATTTTCCACCAAACCAATCGATACTACATCATGCTCTGCCTAACATTAATACTCTCAAATATACCAGCTAAAGTTTATCGGTCGTTTAAAACCTCACAAGTTGTTGGTTGGGCTGCGAGTGTCATACAGTATGGAGGTAAAAATCATTGTTATGCAGGTAATCGAGGTTGATTTATTATTGAGCAGGAAGTAGATAAATTTAGGCCACATACTGTATGAATAACATAGACACATCAAAATTAATGTGAAAGGGTAGAATGGTTAAAAACTTACAAGTGCATGAAAGCATGAAACAAATAATATTTGCCTACATTTGTGAATGGTGCCTAAAAGATGTGAAGATAATGGAAATCTAGTCATGGGATCACATTACATGTATGTGTTCACATGGATGTATGCTCTAAATGATCCATATAGAGCCAACTGCAAGCCGTGTAGAAAACCATTACCATCTGTTGTGTTGGCATACTTAGTTTACAATGCTGATAGATCTTGTGCTGTATGTACTGCTTCTGCTGATGTACTAATGTTTCTACATTCTACTGTTCGCAACCACTGCTACTGCTTCCGTTGTTAGTATTCCTACTATTCATACTTTCTCCTTGTAGGTACTACTGTACTTTAACTATGTCTAATCAGTGATGTATGACTCGAGTCCGGTCTTGGACTCGAGACCGGACTCGAGTCCGTTTTTGCCGGACTCGGTCTCGGACTCGGACTCGAAGGTTCATGACTCGGTCTCGGACTCGGACTCGGGGCCTGTGACTCGATGACTCGGCATCGAGTCCAGCTCGAGACCGGGGCATATTGGCGCTATACTGCAGTTGCTGAAACCGAGTTTCGTACCCAAACGCATATGTCAGGTTCCATTCGCTAAGATTTCATCAAAATTTCATCCAATATTTTCAAATATAAAATCACTCAAATAAGTTTCAGCCAAATCAGATCACACAGTAGCAGTCCATTGCCTGGATTGTCTCCCGTGTTTCTCAGTAGTTTTGCAATGCGTTGTATATATTACACGTGATATGTGTGTACATACACACCACTTTACACTACACATACACAATTTGCTGCCCAATCAATCAATAAATTTCTGAACAAACTAAAGAATGATGAAGCAAAAACGTGAAATTTTTTCACTGCCACTATTATTGAACATTTCCGATGAATACCAACTTTAGCAAGCATTTTGAAACTTTAAGGATGATAGTACCTTCAACTTTTTTTAAATGTATCAAGTACTGTTGATCTCCAAATTTATTACTTAATTTCTTTTAAGATGTTTTGGTATTAAAGATTATGGTAACTCAAGTTACAGACAGTATCATTACACTTTAGTTCACCCATAATCTAGCGAAATATTTTCTCATATTACATTTCCCCATATTGAAGGTTTTGTGGGATTTTGGCTTATAGAACAAGGAGAGTTGACAAACAAGTGAACATGTTACTACGTGATTGATGCTGCGTTTTAAAGAAACAGATGAGGGTAAACTACATGTAATTTTAAAACTAAGGTAACTACATACTATCGTCTTGTAATTATTTTGTGGGTTTGTTATCTTTTTTTGGAAATTGAATGATTTGTTGATTCATTTGAATGATTCTTTAGTACGTAGGACCCTATTTGAAAGGAGATACTTGTTTCTAATCAATTAATATGGATTACATTTGCACATAATTGTTCCGGACTCGGACTCGGACTCGGACTCGGACATGCCGGACTTGGTCTCGGACTCGGACTCGAAGGTTCATGACTCGGACTCGGACTTGGACTCGGAAAGGCCGGACTCGGACTTGGACTCGGACTCGGACTTACTGGACTCGGACACATCACTGTGTCTAATAGCACTAGTATTACTGCATGAATTCACTGCAACAGCTACTTGCTACTACAGCTGTAGGCCTACATACTGCTTCCACTACTACTACTCTTACTACTACTACTACTACTACTACTTCTATTACTACTACTTTTATTATACTACTACTAGTACATGTACTACTAAGTATTAGTGCTTCTACAAGTACTATAGTACTACTATTACATGTACTTCTACCACTACTTCTACTATTACTGCTACTGCCGATCTATGAATAGGCTAGATTCTGTCATAACATGAAGTTTCCACAGTGCACCTGACTCTTGTTCAACTGTTCATGTCAAATCTTCTGGAAAATTTTGACTTCAAAAATATTGACTTCAAAAAATCTTTCTCATCTGCCAAGTTCTGCTGCTCATGCTAGACCTCACTATTTTCAGCACAAGTTGACCTCAAATGACCTTTATTTGTGGGAACTACTCTGTAATTCAAGTGGTACAATATGAAGGTACTCACACTAACCCTGTGACCTGGGGAGGGGCGGGGGTGTGTGTGTGTGTGTGTGTGTGTGTGTGTGTGTGTGTGTGTGTGTGTGTGTGTGTGTGTGTGTGTGTGTGTGTGTCGTGTCGTGTGTCGTGTGTGTGTGTGTGTGTGTCGTGTCGTGTGTGTCGTGTCGTGTGTGTCGTGTGTCGTGTCGTCGTGTCGTCGTGTGTGTGTGTGTGTCTGTGTCTGTGTCTGTCTGTGTCTGTCTGTGTCTGTCTGTGTATGTGTGTGTCTGTGTCTGTGTCTGTGTCTGTGTCTGTGTCTGTGTACCTGTGTACCTGTGTCTGTGTCCGTATCTGTATGTATGGATCTGTGAGTGTGTCTGTTTGTGTTTTGGGGCATGTTTGTATTTGTGTGTGTGTATGAGTGCTTAACCACAAAGTCACATGTATTCATAATATTTGTATCCCAACATGCTGACAGCTGTTACACTGATTAGTTTGGTCAGCTGAGCTTAATTTGGCCAGGAAGATGGTTATCAGATATAATTGGGTCCAGTAGATTGAGAATCACAAAAAAGCAGTAAACAATTTTAAAAATTTCAGAGAATTATTTATGAACCTGAAAAGAGGCACACTCTTTTGTTTCTATTCTTGTTTTACCTTTTCTTGTTATTAACTTTTATCAGTAGTATTTGTGACAATTGATGAATATTGTAATCACATTATCTTTTGCAATGAAAAATGTGCAGTCTATTCAGAATAATTGGATTTACGGTGACATTTTAAATTAAAAGGAAGATTTCCTCAGATCACTAGGGTTTTGGCAGGGTTTTTAGGCAGGATTTACAATTAAATGAATAATTGATGATGAAATCAATAATAGCAACAACAACAATGTGAGCCATGGTGAAGAAGAAATGAGTCTACAGCCAATGTTTTTGTAGATTTTTACACTAATACAAAGAAATGCAATTTAAGCTGTGCATATGCATTTTTGGTAATGTAGAAAATGTGTTTAGATAAGACTAATTATTATGAAGTGTACTAATTTCACAGTATATTATGAGGAGTGTACAGTAGATATCACATTTTGATTAGAAATGCATTGGAATTACATGTACCACCAACATTCTGAAAAATTATCTTGGTGGACGGGTACTGCACATCCAAATGTGGGTATTGTAAGGCCATTGAGCTGGGAAAAAATGCAAGTCTAGCACACTTATTTAAATGTAAATTGGCGTCATGTAACATTTACATAAGGTAATATTCAGTTTGAAGTAGTTGACAAATTAATGATTGTTTGTGATTATGTAAAATAAATTCAAGAAATTAGTGGACGTAACAGTTTTCTTGGCACATTCACAATATTTTTATGCGTGAAATTTTAGCACATAGGGATATACTAAACCCCATCAGCCAGGGGCTAAAAGCACAGATGTTTGTACGTGTGTATGTGTGCATGCCCTCCTCTCATCTTGTCAGTTTAAATCTGAGAGGAAACTGAGTCACGGCAAAATATGTCCTGTACTTGCGCTGACCCAAACGGGGTTTTGCGGCGAACCAAAATTGATTGAATCCAGCCCTGTTTGGTTTTGATAGTGGCATTGATGACCTAGTTTGAACTGGGAGGGGGGAACACAGACTACGAGGGTTGAGGAAGCGGAGCTAGCCCCTTCCTTACAGCATCAAAGGTTATCGGGTGCTTAGTTGTGATTTTGAAGTTGTGGAAATGCAGATAGAAAGTCTGCAGCAAAGAAATATGTAACACGCTATACCCAACAGGGAAACTTGTCATAAAGTTTGAGAAATAAGATATTTATATCAGTGGAAAGCCTGAATACTGATACCAAATTTATGTTTATCTCGCATTCTGTTGCAAATTTGTGATTATTTCCAGGTTTGGAAATCTGAGCAATCATGCCCAAAAAAAGGGTTTGGAAATAACCCATGCATATCACCCATATCATGGATGCATATCAACACCAGACTGTAAATCTCCATAATTGAAGTCATTCTAATGATGGTAAAGATTTTTTTTTAAATTGATGAAAACTATTGTTGACATTTAAGTTTCATAGCAAAAATCATAATTTATATCCATAATTCATGAGAAAATATGAATTTTTGAGTTTTTGCAACTTGAATTGAAGAAGACGAGAAACTATGAATCGTAAAAATTGTGGAAATTTCCACATTTATCATTTTTTTTCAACAAGGAAAGATCATTTAAGATACAAACAATGAGCAATCAAACTTCACCATCTTCTCAATTTTGACAAATGTAAGATTCACATATTTCAACATCCATACATGTACATGTAGCTCAGTCTAGGACAGCACTTGCAACAAGTTCCTCCCCCATTAGGTGTAACGGGTCACTTGTAATTGATCAGATTTGATTCAGAAAAAATTTGGCAGAATTTGTTGTAAGGATAAAACAAATGTATACTGTACACTTCACTGGTACATGTGTTGAACAATTATCTGTTGGAATGCATCATGTTTTCTGCATCAGTGGATAAGACATAATCTTGTGGTATAATATTAGGTGGTTTAGTGGTATTGACACTCATCTCATCATCAGGAGGTTGGGGGTTCAATCCCCATCCAAAGCTACCTCTAATTTATTTTTCACAGTGACTGAAAATGCTCTAGGATTAGTGTTAATTCACTTTTTTGGACTAAAACATATTTGTTACTTTTTCTTACTCCAAATATTTTATATCCAATTTATTTTGATAACTTCTTTCCCTAAGATTTACATATAGGTAGGATTGGGGGTATGTTTTATTTTGGTTCATCATTTCGTCCCCATTTAGAATCACTCAGAATGTAATATTGTGAATGTTAACTGTCGGACAAGTATCGACTTGTATGGGTTCCATGTTCATGACTCTCTGCGAACTCTCTGCAGATTTATATGGGAACATATATAGAAACATTTCAATTGAAGGGCACCCATATCGGAACACAAGAAGAGAAATAAACAATAAAACATCAGATTTATTCGCTCAAAATTGCTTTTACAATTTGAAAAAGTGCAAGGACCTTTTTGTTTTGAATCTGATCAATCTGTGTGTGTACACACAGCCACCCACTCATGAAAGAGCAGACCTATAAAAAAGTTCCGACCTGAACTTGCGAGACAAAGAGCAGGCGACTGACATGCCTTCACGTCTGGGCCACGGTGCTGAATAAATTGTTGTTATTCCTGACGAGGGGAAAGAGGGAAAAAATATACAACCACATTGAGGGAAAAAATATACAACCACATTTAAACGGCATGCAGAATGAGAAATGAACAGCCTTACGCATTTAATTTATATCAAGCTTGTTTACATAGAATGTACCAATGTCAATACCATGTAATTTATAGGTCCAAATGTTAAATGTATCATTCGGTATTCATATTTACCTCTTACCGTTTAACTCTTGCAGTCCCATAAACAAAATGTGTGTTATGTGAATGATGTTTTTGGAAGAGTGGGTTTCAGAGGGATATCCCCTCCACTTGTGTCGTAACAGGTCAGCCAGAATTGAGTCCGGGTCCAATAGGTTCCAGTCTGCGAATCTGGTTCAAACAGTTATACTAGTGGAGCTAGGCTTTTAATTTGAATTTAACGTGCAACTTTGATGATCAGTACTTGATGCTTTCCTTTACCCTCTGTAGACGATTTGATTTGGGTATATTTCTTGTAAAAGAACATTTATGTTGGTCCCCATCCCCCCCTCCCCAACATTTTACTGAAGAGTTTCTGAGTGAGCATTGATAGAGTGTGTAGGTCTATCTAAAAAAAAATTAAAAATAGCAGCAAAAAATGTAATTGTTTACCATTTACTAAAACTTGGTGGGCTTTAATTCTAAATTTCTAATGCACAATCAAACTGTGAGGGCAGGGTAGGAATTAATTTTTATTTTTTAAGGGTGATTTTTAAATGAGCCTTGGGGCTATTCTTGAATTTGGGGGGCTATAATGCACATGGACAAGCCTGCAAAAGAGGTTTCTGAGCGATAATTTAAAGAAACTTGAACAGTTTTTCAACAAATTTTTCAATGATATGTTTGATAAAAACAGGTGTGAACTTTCCTCAAAATTTTTGTAGCAAAAGATGAGGGTGACTCTGAAGAAAATGGTCGCCCCCAAGAATTGGTTTTTCAGGATTTTAAGGGGCGATTTGGACTCCGCCGTGGGCAAAATCACCTTTCGCCCTGGGGTATTTCCTACACTGTCTCAGGGCTTTCTACATATGTGAGCCACTCCGACGGTAGGAGGTAAAAGTCGCAAAAATCATTTTCTGTTTTTTGTTTAATTCAAAATCTCCATATTCTCAGCTTTAAAATGATATATAACACTTGAAATATACGCAAAAGAAAGGGGCGAAAAACGCGACCGAAAG
This sequence comes from Eucidaris tribuloides, assembly GCA_001188425.1. Lineage (NCBI taxonomy): Eukaryota > Metazoa > Echinodermata > Echinoidea > Cidaroida > Cidaridae > Eucidaris > Eucidaris tribuloides. Next base: position 122,927 of record JZLH01S0093318.1, on the reverse strand, counting down.
TTCAATTTTTAAGACAGCGCGCCAAGGAAGTTAACGGAGAAATTGGCGTTTAAAGTTTCACCGTGAATTCAAAATCAGTCGGGCACGATGCGCCCTTGAATAAGTGATATAAGGCCTAAAAAGTCCTTAGCAACCGGGGCTTCACCTGCAACAAAAACGTTGAAAATTGGCATAGTGACAGACTGTACTCTTGTCCAGTTGTATGCAAAATGTCAAGTTCATTTATTAATGTTTACAGTGGAAAGTTTAATGATGTATGTGACAATGTAAAACGGAACTACCGCTATTCTGCACCCATTCGGCGCAAATGTGTCGCTACAATCATAGCAATCTTTTATTCAATTAATCTTAATATAATTCATTATGGAAAAATAGTGTTTTCATTTGTTTTTTGATATTGCTGATGTCCTAAAAATTCTAAAAAGAATAACAACACAATCTCCGTATTAAAAATTTAAGCACTAGCAGCTACCCAGCTCTTGCCGTTATGTCACTGTAATAGCCATTTGGCTGGCGGCGATTTATACCCACGACAGTTTTTGTTGTCAGTTTCCAAGTTTAATGAGAGACATCGGACTTTTAGCTTTCACTTGAGTAAGTGTAAGAATTGCACAGGTACGAAATAGTTTATGCGAGATCGTTTATTTGTAAGTCTGGAAACAATAATAATTTATGTAAAATATCGTGGCGATGCTGATTTTTTTTCATAATTCAAACACACCAACATTTCCATAGGCAGAAATAAAAATACTTTCATAGGAGCAATACATGAAATCTTTGTATGCTACTGTTCTTTTTAATTATGCCATGGTGTTTTGCTGGTATTAAGTACAACACATATGTACATGTATGATAACTTATGTAGTATGGGCATGCAAGTTTCTCGTAGACCCTTTTATTCTTCTTACGTGTAACTCGTTTTCCCTCAACAAAGAAGTTTGAAAAGCGTACTTTCCTATAGACAGGGTTAACACGCGAGTAGGCACTGCCTGGCTGGAGATCCGGGTCTATTAGTTTTCTCTTCAATAGTTGTTTGTGTACATCAGTAGTAATCCACTTTTAGCAGTAGTTGCAAACAAACTTGAAAGAGAGAAAACTCACCGTTTTTCAGTTTGCAGCAGATAAATACTTTCTTCACCTTATCGTCAAATCTAAGTGATGCAGAACAATGTATGAAGGGAGGCACGAAAATAATTCACCAAGCGCTCTCTCCTGCGGTAAGCGTCCACTTTTATATAAATCTGGGTTGTCGGTCGGCACTCGGATGTTTGAAAGAGGGATTACGCATTTTTGCTTCCTTGATAATTTCCATATAGCACTTCGCGAAATGCAAACAGAGAATTCGCAAAACAATTTCTATGTCACAAAGCAATGGGTACACAGGGGAAAAAAGATGGTGTTTTAATGAATAGAAATTCTAAACGAGCATTGTTAGGACGGAGTAGCTGTACCCCTCCCGAGCTTATTCGAATTTATTTTCATTCATGTTGTTTGATTAAAAAAGTAAAGCACTACATGTTCATGCATACAGTCACACACCAAGTATAATGTCTGTGAAAAAGCTAGGATACTGGAAATACGCCGCGTGCCGATGTCACGTGACACTGTCCGTAGCAACCCGGTTTCGGACGATCATTCGCTCGAACGACAACTTGACCCAACGAAAAGGGTTTGGAAATTCGCTGTTTTGGGGTATTTAGAATTCGAATCCAAAGCTGAAACTCACACATTAGATAGAATAGATATCAAACTTTTCAAAACTGAAATAAAAAAAAATCACCAAAATAGTGGTTTGGGTTGGTTTTTGGCGTTTTCTGTGATTTCGTCCGTTGTGACTTTTGCCCCCTACCGTTGGAGCGGCTCACATATGATATAACCTGCAGTAATAAGTTGAGTCATATATTTGAATGAGTCCGCAGTAAGCAATGTGCAGAATGATTAGGATGTTGTCATTAGACATGCTTTTAAAAATATCCAGTGCACGGCTAATAACTTCATATTGGGCAATATCAGTAATACCCAGTTTGTCTTATTTCTGGTTGTCATTTCAAAGGAGGAATTTGGCAAGTTTTAAAACTATGTTTCTGAGTGGATCTTATTAATTAGTAACCCAGGATCCCTATTACTTGGATGAACTAAGGCCCGATTTACACCAAAAGGCCGGCCCGAGGCCGGCCTCGGGAGGGCCTAAATTGGAGGCCCGAGGCCCGCAATTTTGTGTATTTACACCAAATATTAGGCCGGCCTAAAGGCCCCCTTTCCAAAACTCGCCGCATTGTGTCTCCCTATATAAGAAAGCAGGATATTTTTCGTGCGCGACATCAATATACACGTTGCACGTATAACATCCCTACATAGTCTCTCATAAGAGAGTCGATTAAAAAAATGGTGGATTGAGACTCTGAAGTAAACAGCAATTATTTTTTCATATCGTGTAATGTTGATGTTGATACAACATAATGCAGTTCGTACAACTGTATAAAGAAAAAAAAGGATACCTGTATAACGGATGTAATAGTTCATGTATTTTTTCTTAAAAATTTCTGATGGTTGGTTTGATTGGTTTCATTCACGGTTTACCTGCACGCTACATACACCGGAAGTACGGTTTAGGCATTGTTTGGGCATTGTGTATTACGTAACAGCCCCGCATCGCGTGGTAAATTGGGGGCCCGAGGCCTCCTTTCCATTTACACCAAATATAGGCCGGCCCGAGACTACCTCCCAGTAGTACCTCCAGAGGTGGTCCCAAATCGGGGAGGGCCTTGGGCCTCCTTTGCATTTACACCGAGCTTTAGGCCGGCCTCGGGCTGGCCCGAGGCCGGCCTAAAAGCTTGGTGTAAATCGGGTCTATGATATTTTTGCCACTAAGTTTTTGGCATTTATTCAGATTGTATCATAATATTGACGTCATCCTCATCGACGTAGTATTATCGGTACGTTCAGAAGTTGTATTAATGCAATTATTTGAAGCGTTGTTGGTGTATGCAATACGTCATAATTGTACCACTGAAACTATTACATCCTACTGCTACTACATTCTTCACCTTCAGTGCATTCCTACAGTATACTGCTGCCACTGGTACATGTAGGCCTAATACCGTACTACTCGTTAAACTGCTGCTGCTACTACTACTACTACTACTACTACTACCATTAATATTTCAACTACTCTTGTTACAAGTTGTTGCTACTGCTACTTACTACTAATGTTACTGTTAAACTACTACTACTATGCTACTGTTTACGCTGAATATTTTGCACTGGTTTTTTTTCCGTGAATTTCTTGACTTACTGAACACAAAAATTTTTACTTCCTGATATTTCTGTACAAAGTGAATGCAGATACAATAAAATTGCGAAAATTTATCCCCGCGAATTCTCCGTCTTGAAGCAAAATCGTGAAAATATATATGGACGCAAAATATGTGGCGTACACAGTAACTACTACTACTATTACTACTACTACTACTACTACCACTACTCTTACTACGCTTACTACTAGTCTCGCTACTACTACTACTACTACTACTACTACAACTACTACTACTACTACTACCACCACCTCTACCACAAATTCTTAGTCTTCTTCAGCTTGAAGTACTGGCTTTGGTTTTCTTGGTTTTTCATGAATTAAAAACGTCTGCTGCTGCTCCTACTAGTATGACTTCAACTGCCATTAATATATTCTACTGTTGCCCCAAATTCAGTAATGAATAAGATTAAGAGAACGTTGTAAAGGAATAGGGGATGCAGTAAAGGAATAGGGGATGCTGTTAAACTAATTCTGAATGTGTAAGCCCTTGTCATTTCTATTTGTCTTGTGATACATTGTGTATTCCTAGATGCATTGTGTGAAATTTACAGGCTTTTACATTATGAAGGAAAGGGTAATGCATATTGAATCAATTATTTGTGAGAGAGTCAGGTCATTAGAAAGAATAAAATAATGTACTAAAACACAGACAACTATGAAGGCTGACGGACAAATGCACACGGATTCAGTGCGAATAGACAGAATTACTTATCCATGATTGAATTAATGTATCGGGGGTCTTTCACACGTGTGCCGTACGTGTACGTGAGGAGATACTGATCTAATAGGACCTTGCATGTTTGCTGACTTAATTCGAATTACCGGCGACAGCCCATGAGTAGCAGTTAACATGATACCCAAAATACACAGGCAAGCAGCGACAGAAGCCTGGGCTGTAATTCCGGAATTGACAGGGCATATGGGGGGACGAGATGATGTGTGTAAGGCGACGAGTATGTATGTCAGGGTGATAAATTTGATCAATTTGTAAGTTCCTCATAAAAAGTACGGGATCATGTTTATGTGGGCAAAGCACCATTTCCGAGGGAGTTTCTGGAGACTGAGGAAAATGACAACATTCATGTCAACTGATGCAATGTTTGTGTTTGTGTATGTCATGCATGTTTGTACGTATAGACGTGCATATATGTATAAGTCTGTGGATGTTTCTGCATGCATGTGGGCACATGTATTTATGCATGTCAGTATGTCTGTGTGTGTGTGTGTATATGTGTCTGTGTGTGACAGTGTATGCACGAGATATACAAGTTCTGCTTCATTTAGCACTGATAGTGATTGTGTTTTTATGTCCCTATTGACCTCTGTGATTGTTATCTTTGAACCTGGTGAGTGACCTATTTTAAGCTATAAGTGTAGGAACAAAATAAATGTTTTAAAGACACATAATGGATAGTGTAATGTATATGACATTATTTCCAGAGTTCTTTAACCTTTGAGATTTGGCCTGTAAACAAAAAAGGTATTTCCTGTACAATTGACATCATGCCATTAATTGCTTTGCTAACTGATTTCAAAATTTATGGGAATTACAGAACAGATTGATCCCTTGTTGTTGGCATTTTTAAGCAAGAAGAAAAACAACAAATTTAGCATTTTTGTGTGTAAGCTTTTTCTCTGTTGTTGTATGCTTTCGTTCATTGTGATTTTTTTTTGGAATATGAAATATATGTTGTTATTATTATTATCCAGGGTATGATCATTATTTGTTGTTATAACTAGGGTAGTGTGCCAATGTTTTCAAGTTCCTCATGAAGGAATCGTGTGTGGTGGGCAGGGATGGACAGATTTTGAAGTTGTTTTTAATTGTGATCAATTTCTAATTTTCAATTAATTATATTCATAATAGAGAGGCATTGTAATAAATGTAATGAGAGTGACATGTTTTCAGATACTTGAATATAATTTTTAGAAATTAGTGACAGTTGCTAGTAATTTTAATCGGGGAGGTAATTTAATTGCAATATTATTATAGTAACTTGAAAATCAAAATGAAATTGTACATTTCCTGTCTGGGGGTGTTTTTTTTTATGTAAAGCTTCTGTGCTTACTTCCAAGTGTTTGTAAAGATGGTATAATCTACACTACCCTTTGAGATTATCCTATGAATATGTGTACATATTTATTTTTGCAATGACATTTACATCTATCCTCAAGGCACACAGAAAAAAATTGTCATGTAAATCTCTGAGTTTGCTAGATCTATTCTGTATTTTGTCCAGTCTCTGTTTGCCCATCATTATTTCATTACAAACCGATTGACTAATAATGCTACTGCACTAATGTAATAATATTTCAGGCATATTTCCCCAGTTGCCTGTTGCCATGGCAACCAGTATGGGTGGGTTGATATAGTGACAGCTTCTTTGTGATGCAAGTGATAGCATTGAATGGTTGGGTGGCTCTGTTTTTTCGAGTAAAATATTAACTCATGGGGGAGGGGTGGGGATATTGAACATATTTTAATAAAACATTCAAATGGACTGATTAGTATTTGATAGATGTACAGGATTGTAGGTAACACATGTTAGTGTTGGGTGGCATATGATGATTGATGAAGTTGTACATATTTTACAAATAAGTTGAAGTCTGTAGAAGTCCTAATTTATTATTATCATTATTTCTCTCCAAATGAAAGCTTTGTCAGTCCCCAAAAAATCATAATTTGGCTGTAATTAATAATGATCCATTGACTTAGTTTTCAACAAGTGTTCTTTTATATGCTAGATATTTTGTGTAGATATTTTCACAATTTTGCTTAAAGATGGGTAATTAGCATGAGTTTATTCCCTTAGTGTTATTATGTTTTAATTCACTTTGAACAAACTACACACATATTTTAAAGTGGATGTTTTGTGTTCATTTAGTCACAAAAGTCAGAAAAATTATACTCACTGCAAAATACATTTATACAGTACAGTGTATACACTTGTTGCACGACTAAGTCGCCAAAAGTCGGAGTCGTGACTATTGTCGAGGAGTCACGACTCCGACTTTAGAAAAGCAAGAGTCGACTCCATGTACTCACATATGTATGCCGTATGAACCAGTCCAAACATTGATGACAATATGACAGAAAGTCACTTTTTGAATAATCGTAATCGTAGTTGAAACAAGATAAGTCCAAAAATAATTTTCAACATGAACTTACCATACTGAACAGTCATTATAAAGGCTGTAGTGTGCTTCTTTTTACCTATTGATCATGCCTACAGAACTGAATGCAGAGAGTCGGCAAATAGTCGGAGTCGCAACTTTTGATCGGCGACTAGTCGACTCCCAAAAATCCTGGAGTCGTGCAACACTAGTATACAGTATCTTTGTAATTTCACAATGACTTCTTTTCATTGCATTTTCATTTTCTGTTTTTTTTTTTTCGATCACTCTGTGCAGGTCCAAACTACAGGCTCAGAGAAAGTTTGCCCATCCCCAGGCCTACAGCCCCGGATGCACCCCATCCAAGACCCAGAACGGAGTAGGAATGATGGCAGGTAGCAGGTCGTCCATTCTCTTCAATCACTGCCCGTCGACGGAAGACTTCCTTACATTCCTGTGTCTTAGAGGTGAGATGTTGTTAATACTGCAGTACCTTCACCGATCTTGCTGGAAAGATCCTCTTTACAGATGTAGGCCTACATGTACATTCGACAAATTGTCACCAAATTTAACTTGAGTACCTTTTATACAGGGCTCGACACTAGCACTTGTCCGCTTGCCCGGGACAAGTGAAATTTCATGTCGGGCAAATAAAACCTCAAAATGTTAAAATTTACTTGTTCATGAAAAGAGCAAACATGTTCAAAAATCTTAGCAAAAAATGCATAAAATATGTTGAAACTTTGTGTTCAATTGACATGTCCTAGAGTTCATCATTATTTTGTTCATTGTACTTCATTTTATTACTCTTTTAAATTCATATATCACACCTTATAGCAACCCCCAGAATTAAAATAACCAACATCCAATGCTATAAAAGGCCAATTAGGGGGAGTAAGTTTTTTTTTTTTTGATCATTAATTTTCGGGTAAATAAATTTTTCATTGGGGCAAGTAAAAATCTAAAAGTGATAATTTCAGTTGCCCAAAGGGCAAGTAGGAAAAAAAGTTAGTGTGGAGCCCTGCTTTATGTAAGCGATATGGATATCAGAAAATTACATGAAACAAGGTTCACAGCTTAAAGCCAAGGTATAGTTTTGGTACATTTTAAAAAATGAAATTCTTTGCAATTATACACGTATATGATCTTTCAATGCCCTGAAAGTTGCTCGGTCTGGACCTCTCCCATTTTCGAGAAATTACTTTACAATGTAAAATGTACTCGTACGTTCAGCAAGTTGTATTAATGCTAATTATTTGAAGGCGTTGTTTTGTAGTTGATAAGCGCAGTTTCAATTAACGTTTCATTATGGGATTCGATTAAGCCACGTGTTCGAGAACTCATGTACATCAATAATCTGATACTACATTCTTCACCGTTCAGTGCAAATTCCTACAGTATACTGCTTTACCACTGTAACATGTAGGACCCTAAATACCCTGATTAATATGTGATGTTAGCCATAGTAACATCACTCTTTATTCATCTTCGTTGCTTGTGCTGCTATACTTATCTTTACGTTACGTTGAACTACTTATGATTATACTTACTACATTTATATTTCAACTACCTTGTTACATTAGGGGTTAGTTGTATTGATGGCTACTTTGTTACTTACTAAGTTACTGGTTCATAACTATTCTATCTTTCGTAGGGTAAGATTTATTGTCCTACTGTTAGCGCATGAATTTAATTTATGTCACCGTGTGGTTTATCAATTTTTCCGTGACATTTCTCAGTTATTTGACGGTTTACTGAAACACAAAAATTTGTACTTCTCGTCGCATTTAATTAGTTTCTGGTAGGAACTTAAAGTGAATGCAAGGATCATTCATTATTAACTTTGTCGCCGAATTGGAATCTTTATTCGTGTCTTTCGTTTCATGTGTACTTTAGTTGGCGGTATCCATTAGTTGCGCTGCGGATATGTGTGATCTTTTTCTCGCGTCTTAAGCAAAATCGTGAAAAATATATACTGGACGGCAAAATATTGTTAGCGGTACAGGACGGTGAAACAGGTAACTCACTACTAGCTTTACACTACTAACTTACTATCTTTGTCACTTACTTGCGGTTGCACCTGGACTACTGACTGTGCCTATACTTTGTACCTTACTAAGCTTAGTTCGAACTTACTGTGGTGTTTTAGTACCTTTATATCCTACTACTTATTCTTATTTTCTATGTATATTCTCTGCACTTACTCGTATATGACATATTATCTTACTATTTACTTTCTTTTGATACAAGTCTGTATTTTATACTACTCTTACTCTTACTACTACTACTAACTACTACTAACTATGTTCAGATAATGTCTTATCAACTGTCTGACTCTCACTACTCACTACTAGACAATGAATTGAGGTATCTTAGATTGTCGTACTCACTTAAATCTTTTACTATCTGATCGACTACTCTATTTTTAGTAAATACTTTTAAAGAGAATACAAACTACTACTACTACTAGCTACCACCACCTCTACGCACAAATTCCTTAGTCTTCTTCAGCTTGGAAGTACTGGCTTTTGGTTTTCTTGGTTTTTCATGAATTAAAAACGTCTGCTGCTGCTTCCTACTAGTATGACTTCAACTGGCATTAATATATTCTACTGTTGCCCCCAAATTCAGTAATGAATAAGATTAAGAGAACGTTGTAAAGGAATAGGGGATGCAGTAAAGAATAGGGATGGCTGTTAAACATAATTCTGAATGTGTAAGCCGTTGTCATTTCTATTTGTCTTGTGATACATTGTGTATTCCTAGATGGCATTGTGTGAAATTTACAGGCTTTTACATTATGAAGGAAAGGGTAAATGCATATTGAATCAATTATTTGTGAGAGAGTCAGGTCATTAGAAAGAATAAAATAATGTACTAAAACACAGACAACTATGAAGGCTGACGGACAAAATGCAGTACGATTTCAGTGCGAATAAGACAGAATTACTTATCCATGATTGAATTAATGTATCGGGGTCTTTCACACGTGTGCCGTACGTGTACGTGAGGAGAATACTGATCTAATAGGACCTTGCATGTTTGCTGACTTAATTCGAATATTACCGGCGACAGCCCGATGAGTAGCAGTTAACATGATACCCAAAATACACAGGCAAGCAGCGACAGAAGCCTGGGCTGTAATTCCGGAATTGACAGGCGCATATGGGGGGACGAGATGATGTGTGTAAGGCGACGAGTATGTAATGTCAGGGTGATAAATTTGATCAATTTGTAGTTCCTCATAAAAAAGTACGGGATCATGTTTATGTGGGCAAAAGCACCATTTCCGAGGGAGTTTCTGGAGACTGAGGAAAATTGACAAACATTCATGTCAACTGATGCAGATGTTTGTGTTTTGTGTATGTCATGCATGTTTGTACGTATAGACGTGCATATATGTATAAGTCTGTGATGTTTCTGCATGCATGTGGGCACATGTATTTATTGCATGTCAGTATGTCTGTGTGTGTGTGTTATATGTGTCTGTGTGTGAGCAGTGTAATCACAAGATATTACAAGTTCTGCTTCATTTAGCACTGATAGTGAATAGTGTTTTTATGTCCCTATTGACCTCTGTGATTGTTTATCTTTGAACCTGGTGAGTGACCTATTTTTAAGCTATAAGTGTAGGAACAAAATAAATGTTTTAAAGACACATAATGGATAGTGTAATGTATATGACATTATTTCCAGAGTTCTTTAAGCCTTTGAGATTTGGCCTGTAAACAAAAAAGGTATTTCCTGTAGCAATTGACATCATGCCATTAATGTTTTTGCTAACTGATTTCAAAATTTATGGAATTACAGAACAGATTGATCCCTTGTTGTTGGCATTTTTAAGCAAGAAGAAAAACAACAAATTTAGGCATTTTTGTGTGTAAGCTTTTTCTCTGTTGTTGTATGCTTTCGTTCATTGTGATTTTTTTTTTGGAATATGAAATATATGTTGTTATTATTATTATCCAGGGTATGATCATTATTTGTTGTTATAAACTAGGGTAGTGTGCCAATGTTTTCAAGTTCCTCATGAAGGAATCGTGTGTGGTAGGCAGGGATGGACAGATTTTGAAGTTGTTTTTAATTGTGATCAATTTCTAATTTTCAATTAATTATATTCATAATAGAGAGGCATTGTAATAAATGTAATGAGAGTGACATGTTTTTCAGATACTTGAATATAATTTTTAAGAAATTAGTGACAGTTGCTAGTAATTTATAATCGGGAGGTAATTTAATTGGCAATATTATTTATAGTATAACTTGAAC
>JZLH01S0093318.1:97391-112203 GCA_001188425.1 Eucidaris tribuloides | reverse complement strand
AAAATCAAATGAAATTGTACATTTCCTGTCTGGGGGTGTTTTTTTTTATGTAAAGCTCTGTGCTTACTTTCAAGTGTTTGTAAAGATGGTATAATCTACACTACCCTTTGAGATTATCCTATGAATATGTGTACATATTTATTTTGCAATGACATTTACATCTATCCTCAAGGCACACAGAAAAAAAATTGTCATGTAATCTCTGAGTTTGCTAGATCTATTCTGTATTTTGTCCAGTCTCTGTTTGCCCATCATTATTTCATTACAAACCGATTGACTAATAATGCTACTGCACTAATGTAATAATATTTCAGGCATATTTCCCCAGTTGCCTGTTGCCATGGCAACCAGTATGGGTGGGTTGACATAGTGACAGCTTCTTTGTGATGCAAGTGATAGCATTGAATGGTTGGGTGGCTCTGTTTTTTCGAGTAAAATATTAACTCATGGGGGAGGGGGTGGGGATATTGAACATATTTTAATAAAACATTCAAATGGACTGATTAGTATTTGATAGATGAACAGGATTGTAGGTAACACATTTTAGTGTTGGGTGGCATATGATGATTGATGAAGTTGTACATATTTTACAAATAAGTTGAAGTCTGTAGAAGTCCCAATTTATTATTATCATTATTTATTATTTTGATCATTTTAATAATATTTTCTCCAAATGAAAGCTTTGTCAGTCCCCAATAAACTCAATTGACTGTAACTAATAATGGTCCATCGACTTAGTTTTCAACAAGTGTTCTTTTGTATGCTATATATTTTGTGTAGATATTTTCACAATTTTGCTTAAAGATGGGTAATTAGCATGAGTTTATTCCCTTAGTGTTATTATGTTTTAATTTAAATAAACTCATGCAAATTACTCATCTTAAAGCAAAATTGTGAAAATATCTACAAAAAATATCTAGCATATAAAAGAACACTTGTTGAAAACTAAGTCGATGGACCATTATTAGTTACAGACAATTATGAGTTTATTGGGACTGACAAAGCTTTCATTTGGAGAGAAAATATTATTAAAATGATCAAAATAATAAGTAATGATAATTATAAATAGGGACAGACTTCACTTTGTACAAACTACAGGCATATTTTAGAGTGAACCCCCCCTTTTTTTTTGGGGGGGGGGTCTTTTAGTTACAAACATGAAAAAAAAATTGTACCACTGCAAAATATATAATGTATAAAGTATCTTTATAAATATACAATGATTTATTTTCAAGGCATGTTTCTTTTCTTTTTTTCAACTCAATCTCCCTGTGCAGGTCCAAACTACAGGCTCAGAGAAAGTTTGCCCATCCCCAGGCCTACAGCCCCGGATGCACCCCATCCAAGACCCAGAACGGAGTAGGAATGATGGCAGGTAGCAGGTCGTCCATTCTCTTCAATCACTGCCCGTCGACGGAAGACTTCCTTACATTCCTGTGTCTTAGAGGTGAGATGTTGTTAATACTGCAGTACCTTCACCGATATTGCTGGAAAGATCCTCTTTACAGATGTAGGCCTACATGTACATTCGACAAATTGTCACCAAATTTAACTCGAGTACCTTTTATACAGGGCTCGACACTAGCACTTGTCCGCTTGCCCGGGACAAGTGAAATTTCATGTCGGGCAAATAAAAACTCAAAATGTTAAAATTTACTTGTTCATGAAAAGAGCAAACATGTTCAAAAATCTTAGCAAAAAATGCATAAAATATGTTGAAACTTTGTGTTCAATTGACATGTCCTAGAGTTCATCATTATTTTGTTCATTGTACTTCATTTTATTACTCTTTTAAATTCATATATCACACCTTATAGCAACCCCCAGAATTAAAATAACCAACATCCAATGCTATAAAAGGCCAATTAGGGGGAGTAATTTTTTTTTTTTTGATCATTAATTTTCGGGTAAATAAATTTTTCATTGGGGCAAGTAAAAATCTAAAAGTGATAATTTCAGTTGCCCAAAGGGCAAGTAGGAAAAAAAGTTAGTGTGGAGCCCTGCTTTATATAAGCGATATGGATATCAGAAAATTACATGAAACAAGGTTCACAGCTTAAAGCCAAGGTATAGTTTTGGTACATTTTAAAAAATGAAATTCTTTGCAATTATACACGTATATGATCTTTCAATGCCCTGAAAATTGCTCGGTCTGGACCTCTCCCATTTTCGAGAAATTACTTTACAATGTAAAATGTAGTTAATATACATATGGCCTGATATTCTCCTTTAATTTGAACATCATAATTTGTTACTAAAAACAATTTTCAGTAGGTTTGATGTTGTTTTCTAATGTCTGGGGTGGCAATTGAATACTTCGTGAAAGATTGACAAAAAATTTGTCTGATCGACCACAACTATACTAGTGCTTTAACCTAAGATGGAAACCAAACTTCCATTGTGTTTCTAATGCTGCTGCTGTCACTGTACTCTGCTCTAATGTTTGTTTACTATACCAGAGATGATCAGTAATGTTTAATTTGGGTACGTTCTTGCTGTCATATACAATATTTCCAACAGTAAATGCTGTGGTATTTCAGAAACAATTGCCCTTTTTTTCTTCTATCAAAGCCACCCCCAAAGTTTTGAAGTTGAATTTAAATTTGAACCACTTCCTTTATCCAAAATTGATTACCACAAACTCCTAAACTCAACCCGTGTGTCATCAGCTAGCTATGCATTACATACGATGCTCCTACCATTATGTAATAATAAACTGACTCAACTCAGCTCATTTGCAAGTGGTTACAGTTCTCCTGTGGTCGGTTGTAGGATCCCACCAGTTCTAAACAGTTCAGCTATCGAGATCTGAGGTTGCGCCTGCCCGGGGACTGAGGCGTGTTTTGAATTTGTTTTGGTTGCGGTCGAGGTTAAACGTGAGTCATGTGCCGGGGTGAACCTGACGAGGGCTCCCCTGTCATTGGTGAGATGTTGGCACCAAGTCAAACCCAGCTATTTTAAATCTCACCACCGCATGTGTCATGACTCAGCCGGGTAGAGTTGTCAAACTGGCCGGTGAAAGGTGGTGCCCTACGACTCTTTATCTCTCCCAAAAACAAAAGCGGAATGACATAATAGACAGCACGATAAATTAATAGTTCAATTATAATTACTGCGATGAAGATCCAGAACAGATACCCTTCTTTTGTCTCTCAAGTCCTTGAGTGCTGTTAACAGAATTTACCATCCATGACATCAGCTTGTTTCCTCCGAGTTATTTTACCACTGAAAACTGTCAAATATACATTAAAGAGATCAACTGGTGTATTTTTTATATAGTTAAAAGCTAGTGAAACTAACTTGTACCAAAGTCAATGAAAAGACTGTAATCCCATTGAAGATGATCTGATTTTGCCACAAACATATTTTTCATACACTGCAGGATGAATATACTTGTGACCAGTCCTGAATGGGTTAAAATGTAGGACAGAGATTCTTGAATAATTCATTAGGTGGGCAAGAAAATTATATGAAATTGGATCTGTTTAAATCCATTTCATCCTGGAAATCCCTCGTGAATATTTATCATCGATGCATATCAAAGTAAGTTCTTACTTCCAATATGGAAGATATGATGATAATGGACACGCAGTACAAATCCTGATAGTATCCATGATTTTACACACCTCAAACCGAACCTATTGACCAATAAGCTTAAATCATTTAAAATGTAAAGATTAATATAAATCTTCACCTCACACAAAAGCCTTGGGGCTAAAAAGTCTGGTGTTGTGAAAATAAGCGCTGGTAAAATTAAAACAGAATATACAGACATACCAAAGCCAATTTTTTTAGAAAGCAATGATAATAATTGGACATCTGGAGTAAGAGTCCATGATATTTGCTCCAGCGACATTTGCTCCAACGATTATTTCATGCACTAACCCTGACTTCAACCCTAACCCAAACACTAACCCTAACCCTATTCTGAATACCCTGACCCTAACACTTTGTCTTCTGAGATATTGTTACCTAAGCAACTATCGTCAAAACAAATGTCGGGTCACCCTGGTGTAATTTATTGTTTCTTAATGAAATAGAAGGAAAATAGTCGGATGTTGTATGTGACATCTCTATGTCCCGTACCTTTGGTTTTACATCTGATGTCATTTCAGTAGCGTTCATTTTCGTCACCTCAACAGGCACACCTGCACTACCTCCGCACCTCGATCTCTTCAAGGTAGAGAGTCAGCCGGCAGCCACCACCAAGGGGCCTTCAAGCAACAAGCACCCGGCCGGTCACAGGCGCAACGGCAACCTGGCCTCAGACGGAGAGATCCGCATCCCCGGCATCGAGCCCCTGCCTGCTGATGACTCGCCTGTCACAAAGACCACGCCCCCTCCCTCAAAGACCTCGCCCTCCTTCGTGGAGCAGAAGCAGAAGATGAGCGAAAGGAGGCGGAGGCTAGATGCCAGACAGTTCAAGGTGGGAAGCTTTGAAAAGATTGACGTAGTACTTCGAAAAGAATGTGCTTGTCATGTTCTAACACATGTACACATATAACAGCAACATTTTTGCAATAAAAATGCATTTAACATCCTGTGTATGGGGACACACCCCACATCAGAAGGTCAAGCTGTGAATACTTTTGCACTTAAAACTAGGACAAGAAAATTTGATGAGAAGATTTTAGAAATGTTTTAATTTGATTTCATATGAATGCTTATATTTTTATGAAAGGATAAGACATTGGCTTTACCTCAACTTTACTCAGTTTAATGATAAAACTGTGTTATCATTAATATGTCGTAAGACTAAACCAGATTTTTTAACAACTTGCATTTTTCCTGGCAAATACAATATTTTAAATCAACACTTAATTTACCTTTTTTTGACAAGTGTGGAAGACACACTGATGATAATTAATCAATTTGTGTGTGTGTGTGTGTAAATGGAGAAAACAAACTAAAATAAATTTTATTTAGCTTTAAACACATAGAAATAAGTTGACATACAGTTATCATTGAGCCCTGATAAAAGAAACTTGTCTCATTAACTTCAAATTTTGACAGAACGTGTAAGTAATGCCAACAATGAAATAAACTATGAGAGAAATGCATCAGAAAAACATATTAAATTGATCATAACTCACCTTGAGATGGCAAACATACATAAAGATGTGGACGAAAAAGACATCACTGTGAGTATGTGTCAACATAACTTCAAATTTAATGAAATGTATGAATTCTGCCTCAGAAATTCAATATAGTTTTTATCACAGATTAAAGAAATGCAATCTTTGCTGTTATTCCTTTCTTTCTTTAGGCATCAGGAAAGCTATCCAGGAACCTTCAACTCGCGTTACCATCAAATCAAAAAGACTCACTGGGCACCCCGCAGCCTCTACCACCAAGCCTAACTCCAGTGCCCCCTCCCATCATAGCAGTGCCCCACAACACACACCCTCCCCCTCTCATTCCCATCGTCCCTTGGGAGAACAAGCGTTGCCATGCCAACGGCAAGGGGATAATCCAACAGAGAGGAAAGGCCAATGTGAAATTAAAACTAGCCCGATCCTCAGGGAACGCCCAATGCTCGGGCCGAAACAACTGTGTGCCTTCTACCCTCAATCATAGATTAACTGCAAAGGACCAAACTCCAACAACTGCTACTACCTCTAAGCCAAAGAACAGGAAGAGAAAGGAGGTCCACAACCACACCCAAAAGAGGGAAAAACCAGGTAGGAAACTGATCAAGGAGCGAGCAGAGAAACGCATCAGCAGCTTGCTTGACGGCAGCAACCATTTGCTGGACCACAAGTTGGGTGATGTCAACGATCGGCATACCTTCTTGAATCAGATCAAGATGATGAAAGGCACGAGACGGGAGCGCAAAGAGAAGAGGTGTACGTGCCACACCCAGAACTGCGGGGTTGCCCAGACGAGGAGGAAACACCGAAATGGGAGGAGGCAGTCGGCCGTAGAGGGCGCCATCGAAGAGGTGTTGAAAACAGCCAAGAGAGAGAAGAAGCTCAAGGAGCTGAAGAGGCAAAGCTCACGGAAGCTGAGGAACAGTCCGATGATCCTGCGCCACAAAGTGGAGGACGATGCGGTCGAGTTGGACAGCGCCCTCAGAGGGAAGAAAGAGACAGTCAATAGTATTCTGGCAAGTAACGGGATCAGCAGGAAGCTGACCATCCCGTTGACGAACTGTACGTTAAACAACAACGTCCTAAGGAAAGATGGTATGATCTGTCCCAAATCGCATCTGAACCATGAAATTGAAAAGAGACTCACAGAGCTGAAAATACAGGAGGATGAGGAGGGACAGCAAGTTGAAACGGACATGAAATCACGGAAAAACAGGAATTCTGTCCTATTAAAGAATGACAAGGAATCACCAGCGTTAAGGATCAACCATCAGCAGAAGCCGGCCAAACCAACACAGTCGCAGACATCCCCTCGTAGAAGCAGGACAAAGAATGGGCCCTCGGCAGTCAAGAGTTCATCAAGCGAGCCTCCTGCAGAACCCAACAAGTTTTTGGAGAACGTGAGGGAGGGTTTGGTGCTGCGACCGAGTGCAGAGGAGTGGAGTAATCCTCTGGCCTACGTGGATTCGATAGCGGAGCAGCTGAGCTCCCACGGGATGTGCAGGGTAATTCCACCTGAGGGCTGGAAGGTGAGCAGAGACACTTATGATATGGACAAATGCATAGCAATTTTCATGTGTGTGCTGAATTATAATTGATTTTCGATTTTCAAAATATATACACAAGATAAAATTATATGAAAAAGTGGCATGGATATATATTACAGAAACTTATATTTAGAATGCAAAAGATTACATACAAAATATATACCTCTCTAACATGAAGTTATTACATGATTTACAATGTATATGTTTTGGTTTCATTTTCCTTGTCACCACCTTTCTAGGAAAATTGTATGTCTCGTTCTAACTTCTCATTAATACATTCATTCAAGTATTGGTTCAGGATAAATCTGTCATTCCATTGATCATTCTTGAACCATTCTGAGGTCATCTAGAGTTTCTGTAGGAGCTATTCATTTAAGGGTTATTGAAAGTGAAGTTTTCGGAATAATACATTGCAAAGTTGTCTCATGATCCACTTGTAGAAGCTTGTAGTAATATACTAGTAAAATGAATTACTGAAACCAGTTTAATAAGTACTATATGTGGAAATGTTGCAAATTAATGACAATAGGCAAGCATGCTTTATTTCTGTAAAGTCTAATGATACATGCATATGATGATCAATTTGTCACACACACATGAAAAAAAGATAAATATAATGACAAGCTTTGGTTAGTGCAAATGTGTAGGGAAAAATAAATGCTTTCTAAAAAAATGTAATATTTGTTGCAATGTTGCAGAGATATTTTAACTTGAAATCCTATAAATTTCTTTCCTTCAGATTAATAAATTTCCCTGAATGTATTGCACATGTACATGTTAAAACACATTTCCTTAAAAAAAACATTGATGAAAATTTAAAGTTCTATTTTAAAAAATTGAAACCACCTTCCATTTTAAATGGTCACTTAACAAGGGCCATTCTCTACTATGTAAGCTATAATAACATTTTGTATTGATTCCATTACATATTACATATTGAATGGGTACTATTTGAAGGGCATCATTGCAACTGCAACATGTTTAGATTTAGCAAAAATACTCTTGTATGAGATTTCCCATCTCCAAAAACTATTCAACCACTATTTGCAATTGACTAGAATGTCATCCTGCCGCTAAATCCCTCATTTCCACCCTTTGTTTCCTGTCGGTCGTGCTCTCACACTTTCAGCCGGAATGCAAGCTCAACGTCAATACCCGCTTCACCACTGAGGTGCAATACATACACAGACTCAGACACAGGTAAGAATTAAGTCATCGGCATGGTAACTGCATCTTTACAAACATTGTGATTGTGGAAAATACTTCCACAATTAATCAACGATTCGAATGAATCTTGGTACACGTGACGGCATCGCCATGGTAGCCACATTTTATTGCAAAAATCGTGTGGAACGTACACTTCATTCGTGTATCCTTTCTATAATAAGTTGGTACTGTAGGGATATTAATCACTTCCAGTGATATTAAAGGTAATGTTTTATTTGTCTGCGCTGAATATTAACAGAGTTGTTTCGCTGCAAAATGGCAAACCATATATTCATTTTTTGTTGCCACTTTATGCAACCAAAAAAGATAAAATGGCAGAGTTGCCAATGGCGGTGGATCCATTTGTGAGAGACTTGTATGGAAAATCAAATCAAATTTTTGCATGAGAAAGGGCCAAAATGCGGGAGTCTCACGCTCAATGCGTGAGAGTTGGCAGCCCTGAAATTGTAAATCTGTGTTTTTCCAGACCTGAAGAGCTTAATGCAACTCTAGTATACTATGAAATCTTGAAAATACAATACACTGCAATAGCAAAGAATTGAAATGACAGAATTTACTACAAAGTTTGGCAATTGTCCAGCAACTGGTTGTGACGGCTTCAAACTTTAATTTTGTATTGAAGGCCATGCCAAGACCTCGATAATTTCTCAAATCTATGAGAAATAATTTGAGCATTCGTGCCTTTTCATCAGCTGTTTTATCCAGTTGAAATTAGTAGATTTGTAAACAAGTGAATAAAGGCATCATTAACCTGTTGGCTATGGGGACTGAATATGCCCTGTATTAATTCTGTAGCATTTTTCAAAATCTCAGAGAAAATGGGCTAAACACAGAAAAACACACCTTGTGAAGTGTAAATATACAATGACAGTCAAGCAGTTCCCTTTTTCTTTGCTGTGCATGATGTGTTTTGAAATAAATGCAAGGTTGATCATTTTTTACAGTGGCAATTTGACAAGGATATAAAGCCACATTTAACAATATAAAAGATTGGATGTGTTACTACAATTAATCATTTTGACCTCGCTAGAACACGTCTGTTAATTGTATTCTTATTTAAATGACAAAATGAATTTGACAACATGAAACATGAATGAATGGTTCAGCACATATTAAAGGGAAAAAGCAGAATTCAATTCATCCATAGTTGGGGTTACTAAAATTCTGGAATCAAATTCACCCTTGATGGTTAAATGCTCTGAAAATTTTGCAATTATATGTTTCCTTCTAGTTAGACAACTACTGCCAGTAATTGATCTGAAAGGCAAATATGTTGTGAACTTTTTATGCATGCCTCAGTTCCGATCATGGTCGTATATTAATTCAGTGGTGCTTTAAAGCATTGATATTAAAGCGCAAGTATAGTTGTGGTCGATCAGCCAACTTTTTTATCAATTTTTCACAACATATTTTATTGTCACCCCAGACGTCAGAAAGCATCAAACCTACTGAAAATTGTCTATAGTGACAATTAATGATATTTGAATTATAGGAGAACAGGTAGTGGTATGTACATTACCTATGGGAAATGTTGGGATCCCCCCCCCCCCCAATATTCTACATTTTGAGTAATTTTCAGATCAGAGCGAGCACTTTTCAGGGTATTGATAGAGCATATAGGTCTATCTGAAACATAATTGCAAAGAATCTAATTTTTTAAACATTTTCCAAAACTATACTTGGGCTTTAATTCTTTTTGTCTAAACAATTTGAAGAAGATAAATCTTGGTAGTTTGTGAGTACACCTTTGTCAACATAATTGTTTGTGTACATTCGTGTTTCCAAATTCGGTTCTTGATTTTATTTTGGACCGATCCCAATTGATTCAGTCATTTCCCGTTACGTGAATATCATGGCAAGTGGTACATATTTGCTGTAAATTTTGCACCAATGACACATTTTGTAGTTGTTGAATTGTGACTGTTCTCTGAAAAGGGAGCCTAAGGTGTTGATGTCAAACTAAACACTACACAAAAAATAAGTTCCCCCTTTTTGAAACTTCCATAACTTTTCAACGAAATGGTTTTGAGCAGAATAATTTGGCAGGAGTGTTTCTGCACTCATTGTCTAACCTCTATGTGAAAATGTGATTGATCCGTCAAGTCATGCGTGAGTGAGCACGTAATAAAGGCAAAATGGTCACTTTTCAAAAAAGTCACAAGGGTCATTTTGAGGGATTTGTGATGCAGGATTTGACAAATTCTGTTTCTGTTGAATGATTAAGCGCTATTTATTGTTAATCAGCTATCGTGTTGACCCCTTCACAATTCTTTTGGCACTTTTCGCATATTTACGCTTCAGTGAGCTCAATTTAAAGGTATTGGCTAACATTTACCACAGTTAAAAAAATCTGAGCCACACGATTTCCCATGCTACCAGTGTCTTTGATGAGGTCTAAAAATGAAGCCCTGAAAAAATTGTATTTCAAAATTATTATTTAAACAAGTGAAAATCGCAAGTTGACCAGATTCACTTGCCCATTTCCTCCCATAGACGTACTGTGCGTATACCCAGGTTAATAAAACTCGCCCCGAGTTTTATTATTTATTCATGTATAACTTGCCATTGGCAGTGTAACTTTCCAAACTTTTGTATTCTAGGGTGTTTATTTGTCCATTTGAACACTACTATGTAGCTCAGATATCAAAGTTTGACATTTTTTTTAATTGAAGCTCCACAATGTTAGCCTATCACTTTAACAATTTCCATCCATCCTCAATTTTGAAATTGTAAAATTCATTAAGTTTATTGAAAAAAATGAAATCCGATATTTTTCAGCAAAGTGTATCTTTACACGATGTATGGACATAAGAGGTTGTAACCATGTCAGGGTTCAGTGAGCACACTTTTATAAATTAAAAGCAAAAAATACCGATTATATACATTATTTTGGCATAAGAGATGACTCCGTGACTTTTGAAAAGTGACATTTTTGCCTTTAATTCATGCTCACTCATGCATGGCTTGACGGATTAATCTTATTTTTCACACAGAGGTTAGTCAAGGAGTGTGGAAATGTTCCTGCCAAGTTATTTTGCTAAAACTTATTTCTCATTAAAAAGTTATGGTATTTTGAAACAAGGGGGGGGAACTTACTTTTTGTGTAGTGTTTAGTTCAGAAATATGTATAGACAACAGTCAAATCATGATTCGGTGCAACTCCGGCTCTCTTATTAACAGGTGCGACATGCTGCACCTGGTTCAGCCATTGACCACACATATTTCTGAACCAAATTGATGTCACATTTTGGTACTCCACAGACCAATTTTATAATGAAAGCAAAGTTTTTGTCTACCTTTGTGACATGTAGGTCTCTTTCTGCCTCCATGCTTTGTGACAAAGGTTGCTTGACAACCTGACAGCTTTGCTTAGATAGCAACAACTGATGTTTATGATTTATGTTTTCGGTTTTGAAATTTATTTAGAGAAATTAAAAATAAAGCACATCACTACACTGCAGAGGAAAAAAAACAGTTTGGATACATTTTGGAACTGGTCTGTTGTAAGATATATATTTGACTCAGTGATTTACTTAAAGCCACTGGCTAACATTTACCACAGTTAAAAAAATCTGAGCTACATGATTCCCCATGCTACCAGTGTCTTTGATGAGGTCTAAAAATGAAGCCCTGAAAAAATTGTATTTCAAAGTGATTATTTCGTACTCTAAAACAGTGGAAATCGTAAGTTGACCGGATTCACCTCCCCATTTCCTCCCATAGACTTACTGTGTGTAGATTTAGGCTATTTTCTACTCGCCCTGAGTAGTAATGGTTTATTCATTCATATCTTGCCAGTGGCAGCATAAATTTCCAAACTTTTGTATTCTTGGGTGTTTACTTGTCCATTCAAACACTACTATGTAGCTCAGATAGCAAAGTTTTACAATTTTTTGAATTGAAGCTCCACATTGTTAGCCTATCACTTTAAACCGCCGGTCTGTGTATGGACGACAAGGCCATACAATTAAAATCTATTCTTTTTAGTTCATTCTCAGCTTTGATTTTGATTCAACGCTTGTTTGGAGCCGTTTCAATAAAACATTCATTAATGATATGCGTAATTTTACCCAGGTGCAAATTCAACATGCTCAGATTTTTCCACGTCCATTTCACAGCTTTAATTTTAGTCAACACCTGTTTAGGAGGGTTAATATTTAACAGTAGTTTAATTGTACAGAGGATCATTAGATGCACATTCCAACCTGTTGACAGCTTAAATTGTAGATTTCTGAGGTTTAATTTGGGTCGACACCTGTTTTAAAGGGTTAATATTTTAACAATATTCTAATTGTAAATATCTTCAGATGGCATTCCAACCTGTTTACAGCTTAAAATGTAGATTTCTAAGTTCCACTGAGAATTAATTCGGAAGGAAACATTTTTACTTGCAGTTTGTTTAAAAATGTTGTTCTATATTGAAGTCATCTTCTGTTTTGTTCAGAAACATCTACTAAAGAGTTGAAGATTGGCTTGTCCCCTAAAATATAATAACAAATATAAAAACAATAATAAAGAATGAATGAATAAATCAATTAATAATATAATTTATTTAAAAATTTGTTATAATAAATCTAACTTATTAGCACATAGTACAAAGTTTCTAGGTACTGTTTATTCAACATAAAGTTATATATATATGAATTGTGAAATTGACAACTTTCTCTAGCATGGTGCATAAATTTTATTTGTGAAAATTGTTTAAATTACTGAGTGTCAGGGAGTAAGACTAAAGCCCTGACTCAATATGGCTTTGTTAGCATCTACAAACTTGTGGAAAAGTTATGAAACTGTGTTAATTCTTGGTATCTCTCGTATAAAGTACAATCCATTGCTTTTTTTCAGAAAACGTAGCTGTATAAATACTGTCCTAACTCATAGAAAATGGCATCCATGTGTTACTTGCAGGTGGAAATCTAGGAGTAAGCAGCTGGCTTGCATCAAGAGACACCTAGAAGAGAAGGAGAAGGTAGCTTATAATCCACCTCAGGTAAGGTACTCATTCAGTTTGTCCAGAGTTGACTGAATTTCATGAATTTAATTACAGTATTATATAACTTGTCACAAAAAATTGTGCAAGTGAGGAGTGCCCTCTTTGGCAATTGGAAATACTTTTGTGATGTGATGCTTACATCAATGTCAAGAGGATATACATGTAGTCCTAGCTTTCAAATGTCATTTGTTCTGTCCAATTTCATTGCTTGCAAGTACACATGGGCACAAATCCACGAAGAATTGTATTCGTGTGGGGGGGGGGGGAACACAACAAAAGGGGGGTCCCCCCCCCCCCACTTGAATAGAATTCCTGCGTGGATTTGCACCACTGCAAGTACATGATTGTTTGATCTGTGAAACCTAATGTTGAGCCATAACATTTGCCTGTGTTCTATATTGTCTGTTTGTAATGAGTACCAGTGCAGATGATTTAGTTATTCATATGTCGGAAATCTTTTTCAAGACTTCCTCTTGGTCATGGTAGTTCTCAGAATAAATTTGAAACCCCCCCCCCCCAAAAAAAAAAAAAATGAATAAATAAATAAATAAAAATTGGAACAAAAAGCTAAAGTTGAAAACTGCAATTAGTAATTAAAAAGTGGGTTATTTTCAGCCAGTAAATTTAAGTACCAAATTTACAGTACTTCAGTATAAACCAAAAATTCATCATTTTGCTTTCATTTTCCTTTCTCAAATTGGAGAGAATAACCTTCCAGTTCAAATGATTTATGACACTTTTAAATTTAATGCAAAATAGTAAGTAGTAGTTTTCAAGCTCTTATTGCTTATCTAATAGTCTCTGCATGTGTATGAAGCTGCACAAAATGTACAAATGGCTTGCTAAAATAAAACGTTTGTCTGCAAGCAAAATAATAAAAACAGATTAGGACTGACACAACTCTATTGTATTTTCCCAGTTATGTCGTAATCACTATCAAAATTTATTAAATTCAGCCGTGTAAAAATGTGGAATTTGCATTTCAATTCTTATTTCTACAGATTTGTGGCTGTGAGATTGACTTGGTGCAGTTTTCAGAGATAGTGTCTCAACAGGGAGGCCTCAAGACCATCAACAGCAATAAAAGATGGAACAAAGTGGCCGACCTGTTGCGCATACCAAAGACGGTGAGCAAACAGTTTGAAAATTGGGCACTAGTAAACAGAAGATCGTGATGTGTGAATTTGTGGTACAGGTTTGCTTTTGTCCCAAACACCATGTATAGTTTTGGTTGATCAGACAACATTTTCATATAGACCCTACACAGGTAGCCAATAAGAATAATGGGTGGTTACAAAATATGTACATGAGAATAAGATTTCAATTCTGGATTAACTGTAATCGAAGTTGTACTAATGAAATAAATAGCATGGTTACAATTAAAAAGATAAGATTAAAAGTTTTTTAAAGGAGGAATTTATTTGGGTGTAGTGAAGTGAGGGGGAGCTTATTCGATAATTTGACTGCTGCGCATGAGAAGGCATTGTCACCTTATGAATGACAGAAAGGGAAATCTGTAACAAATTTTCTCTTCCAGATCTCGGGTGTGTCTTAGGGTAATGTGTGACAAGCTGCTCATCATTTTAGCTAGTAGTGTACAAATGGAGTTCTCATGAAACAATTTTGTCAATTAAGATATGAGTTATTTGAATTTACTGTAGAATACAACTGAATCAAGCATTCACTGTGTTTAAGACTGTGGGTGTCAAAAAGTCAGCAGGTTGTTGGTTAACAAGAAAGATATGTCTGTATTGTGGACACAGTGTCTGTGCTTGTGTTTAATAGTTTTGTTCTGAATTTTTCTGTCCTAGCTCATTCATTACCGGTATTATGTAGAGAATGTTTGTTCCAGAATCCAGCCTATTGGCTTGGAAGTTGACATCTGGAAAGGATTTCTATGAAAATTTTCTGATCTTCCTTATTATGTTTATCCCCATGGTTACAGTTTTGTTTAA
>JZLH01S0093318.1:69701-97366 GCA_001188425.1 Eucidaris tribuloides | reverse complement strand
TTTTCCATTCTAATGTCACACTAGCAAAACTTACCAATTTGATGTTTCCTAAACTCCTCAGTCTCCACTTCCAGTCGTTGCTTCTCTTCCTGAAATAATCATAACAATAAATTGACTGATTCAACAAAAAATAATTAAATATCTGAAATATGTAAAATAAAGAGAAATAGATAACTAACTAGCTAACTAACAAACTAACTACCTTACGAACTAAATAACAAGTACCTAAGTAGCTCAGTATATCAGTATATCAGTATAATAACTAAGTAACTACGTGACTAAGTAACTAACTAGCTAACTAACTGACTAAACAACATCTATTAGAGTTGCCAGCAGAAATGTTTCACCATTACCTTCAAATATTAACCAGATTTGCCTGTCACATCAAACTATATTGCCATTGTTATTTGTGAACTTGATTGTAACATGCTGGTCAGCGATGCAGTCAGGTTTTTTTCAGTTGTGGGGATCAATGGAATGTATGGGGTAAATTTTTTCCACCTCTGTCTTCAATTCTGCCTTGCCAATTTTTAACCCATTGGGACATTGGTTTTCTACGGAAGCACAGTACATCTAACACTCAAAGATGACTTTCTTCATCGATGCTGGTCAAAACTGTGTATTTTATGGGACAGGAGCATTGAAGCAATATAACCTTAGTTTCGGTGAAAAGTAATCATATTTTCTGGCTTCTGTACAAGTCCATCTCACCAAGATTTTTGTATTTTCACGGTTCAGCAAACACATATGTGCTTTGTGGATGCTGTATAATGCTCTACCCCCCCCCCCCCACAATTTCTCTAAACTCTCTTACATGTGATATGTCAATGTCTTTGAAGATATGCTTTGACGTTTCACCCTATGCTTATTCCATTTAATCAAAACAAACAAAAACAAATATCTGCTTGTTCCCTCTGTATGTCTTCTATTAATCCTATCAGTACCATTGTAACATAACTCCAAAGATTTTCTTATGTGATATTTGGAGTATGGTCATGGAAAGGGTTAACGTCACAAGGAAATGAACATTGCGACTACCATAAATTTGATCAACCTAAAATCAGACTTACTTTGGACAATGTGTCGTAGGAGAGAAGGTACTTGCAATACACACTGTCAAGCTTGGACACCCTGGATTGAAACTAGAATGTGAAAATGACACAGAAATATAAAAATACTAAAACAAACAAATAAATGAGCAAAATCTAGGAGATTTAAGCAGATTGAAGAGTTGACCTCTTACAATATTCTTCCTAATAAGTTGGGTTGGTATGGCATACGCTTGCATTTGTAGAAGTTCCTGGCATGGCCATGACAACAGTTCATCTGAACTTTATAAATCACAATACACTGTCTTATATTTGTTTTTTGTATTACACTTACTCGGGGAATCTCAAAGGGCATTGACATGATTGGGAGAAGTAAAAAAAATGTCTCAAGAACCAATAGGTTGAAACATACCAATGTATACACCAGATGATGGCATGTCCTGGCTGGAAGAGTTTGTTTTTAATTTGGTTACTTGGTGAGAAACAAGCATTCATTTACCAGTTTTGAATTAATCTGGTGCCCTGATAGAAATGATCCCATACAAAAACACAACAATTCGCCTGTCACACTGAGTACTGATGGTAATTATTTAAAAAGTAATGAAGACTTGCCATGAAATTCAGACAGCAGAAGCCTTGAACAGTGTACTTGATTCTACAGTAGTTCTATCCCAAAATGAACAACCATTTCCAATCCTATCATTTTCAGCAAAACTTCATTGAATATTTTGTCTCCATTTAGAGAGTATTATCCAGTACACAATGCAATCAATACATGGTGTATACAAAAATTACCTTTAAGGAGTGTTGTTATTTATTTATTTTTTCCGATGTAAGGGGTGCATACTACCATCCAGCTAAATCTCCTGTAAGCTGGTGGCCCTGGCACCCCAACATCATATCATCATGCCACACAAACATGGCTGATACAATGTCATTACTCTAGCACATCATATCAAGTGAAGCTACCCAAATCTTTCATGGCAGATCCCAAAGAAATCTACCTTGTAAGATCCTAGTATCTTCACTGAATGCATTCTTTGATGTTGCACTGATCAAGCAATCCAAGGATTTGATGTGCATTGTACGTTTTGTTTTTATGTTGTTGATTAGAACATAAATCATGTTATGTGTCTAATTTCCTTATGACATATTCATTTCAGTAATGTTTACAAAGCAAGTATCAGCTTTTATCATGTAAATTGATTTTGAGATATCAATCAAATTACAAGTTTCTATTATAGAGTAAGGCATTTTACAAGTTTCCAATGTTAGCATGAAAGTTTATCGGTATTATGTAGAGAATGTTTGTTCCAGAATCCAGCCTATTGGCTTGGAAGTTGACATCTGGAAAGGATTTCTATGAAAATTTTCTGATCTTCCTTATTATGTTTATCCCCATGGTTACAGTTTTGTTTAAAGGGGAATGAAACCCAGACATCTACTTGCATTCAGAGAATAGATAACAATAAGAGAAAGAAAATTGTGAAAGTTTGAACAAATTTGACTGAACCGGTCAAGAGTTATGAATGTTCAAAGTTTATCTATTCGTCATTATGGAAGATTCTTAAATTGGCAACTATATCACTTTTTGAGATGAAAGTGTGGAGAACTCCCCATTGGTTTTGCACACACATTTTCACTTATTCTCATTTTTTGTGAAATATCTGATTGCCTCTTGCTTGTTGTACAAGTATGTCAGAGCAATAATGATTCTACATATTTTCCTGAAAGAAATTGATTACCTTCTCAACCAAATTTCAGAAAAACATAAATTTGTGAAAATTTGTGTACAAGACCTATGGGGAGTTCTCCACACTTTCATCTAAAAAAGTGGTTGAGTTGCGAATTTAAGAATCCTCCATAATAAGGATTAAGTAAGCTTTCAACATCCATAACTCTTGAACGGTTCAATCAAATTTGCCTAAACTGTCTCTAGTTTCTTTCTCTTATTTTTATCTATTCTCTGATTGCAAGTAGATGTCTGGGTTTCATACCCCTTTAACTTTCATGCTAACATTGGAAACTTGTAAAATGCCTTACTCTATAATAGAAACTTGTAATTTGATTGATATTCTCAAAATCAATTTACATGATAAAAGCTGATACTTGCTTTGTAAACATTACTGAAATGAATATGTCATAAGGAAATTAGACACATAACATGATTTATGTTCTAATCAACAACATAAAAACAAAACGTACAATGCACATCACATTCCTTGGATTGCTTGATCAGTGCAACATCAAAGGAATGCATTCAGTGAAGATACTAGGATCTTACAAGGTAGATTTCTTTGGGATCTGCCATGAAAGATTTGGGTAGCTTCACTTGATATGATGTGCTAGAGTAATGACATTGTATCAGCCATGTTTGTGTGGCATGATGATATGATGTTGGGGTGCCAGGGCCACCAGCTTACAGGAGATTTAGGCTGGATGGTAGTATGCACCCCTTACATCGGAAAAAATAAATAAATAACAACACTCCTTAAAGGTAATTTTTGTATACACCATGTATTGATTGCATTGTGTACTGGATAATACTCTCTAAATGGAGACAAAATATTCAATGAAGTTTTGCTGAAAATGATAGGATTGGAAATGGTTGTCATTTTGGGATAGAACTACTGTAGAATCAAGTACACTGTTCAAGGCTTCTGCTGTCTGAATTTCATGGCAAGTCTTCATTACTTTTTAAATAATTACCATCAGTACTCAGTGTGACAGGCGAATTTGTTGTGTTTTTGTATGGGATCAATTTCTATCAGGGCACCAGATTAATTCAAAACTGGTAAATGAATGCTTGTTTCTCCACAAGTAACCAAATTAAAAACAAACTCTTCCAGCCAGGACATGCCATCATCTGGTGTATACATTGGTATATGTTTCAACCTATTGGTTCTTGAGACATTTTTTTTACTTTCTCCCAATCATGTCAATGCCCTTTGAGATTCCCCGAGTAAGTGTAATACAAAAAACAAATATAAGACAGTGTATTGTGATTTATAAAGTTCAGATGAACTGTTGTCATGGCCATGCCAGGAACTTCTACAAATGTCAAGCGTATGCCATACCAAGCCAACTTATTAGGAAGAGATATTGTAAGAGGTCAACTTCTTCAATCTGCTTAAATCTCCTAGATTTTGCTCATTTATTTGTTTGTTTTAGTATTTTTATATTTCTGTGTCATTTTCACATTCTAGTTTCAATCCAGGGTGTCCAAGCTTGACAGTGTGTATTGCAAGTACCTTCTCTCCTACGACACATTGTCCAAAGTAAGTCTGATTTTAGGTTGATCAAATTTATGGTAGTCGCAATGTTCATTTCCTTGTGACGTTAACCCTTTCATGACCATACTCCAAATATCACATAGAAAATCTTTGGAGTTATGTTACAATGGTACTGATAGGATTAATAGAAGACATACAGAGGGAACAAGCAGATATTTGTTTTTGTTTGTTTTTGATTAAATGGAATAAGCATAGGGGTGAAACGTCATGAGCATATCTTCAAAGACATTGACACATCACATGTAAGAGAGTTTAGAGAAAGTTGGGGGGGGGGGGGTAGAGCATTATACAGCATCCACAAAAGCACATATGTGTTTGCTGAACCGTGAAAATACAAACATCTTGGTGACGATGGACTTGTACAGAAGCCCAGAAAATATGATTACTTTTCACCGAAACTAAGGTTATATTGCTTCAATGCTCCTGTCCCATAAAATACACAGTTTTGACCAGCATCGATGAAGAAAGTCATCTTTGAGTGTTAGATGTACTGTGCTTCCGTAGAAAACCAATGTCCCAATGGGTTAAAAATTGGCAAGGGCAGAATTGAAGACAGAGGTGGAAAAAAATTTACCCCATACATTCCATTGATCCCCACAACTGAAAAAAACCTGACTGCATCGCTGACCAGCATGTTACAATCAACCAGGGATGTAGTCGAGGCCGGCCTCGAGGCTGGATTTTGCCGGCCTTGGCCTTGGCCTCGGACCGAGTCACGTGTACAAAGTCTATGGGAAAATATTTTTCCAGCGGCCTCGTGACTCGGAACTGCCGGCCTCGACTACATCCCTGCAATCAACAATAACAATGGCAATTAGTTTGATGTGACAGGCAAATCTGGTTAATATTTGAAGGTAATGGTGAAACATTTCTGCTGGCAACTCTAATAGATGTTGTTTAGTCAGTTAGTTAGCTAGTTAGTTACTTAGTCACGTAGTTACTTAGTTATTATACTGATATACTGATATACTGAGCTACTTAGGTACTTTGTTATTTAGTTCGTAAGGTAGTTAGTTTGTTAGTTAGCTAGTTAGTTATCTATTTCTTTATTTTACATATTTCAGATATTTCATTATTTTTTGTTGAATCAGTCAATTTATTGGTTATGATTTATTTCAGGAAGAGAAGCAACGACTGGAAGTGGAGACTGAGGAGTTTAGGAAACATCAAATTGGTAAGTTTTGCTAGTGTGACATTAGAGGAACAACAACTTTTACGTTCCTTTATAATTTATTTAATTTGAGCCATTTTTATTGCTCTGTACTGCATCAAACTTCATCTAAATTCTCCTATTGATTATAAGTCTTAGCTATGATATATAA
The DNA here is from genome assembly GCA_001188425.1 of Eucidaris tribuloides. Classification (NCBI taxonomy): domain Eukaryota; kingdom Metazoa; phylum Echinodermata; class Echinoidea; order Cidaroida; family Cidaridae; genus Eucidaris; species Eucidaris tribuloides. Next base: position 91,702 of record JZLH01S0093318.1, on the reverse strand, counting down.
TCTGATATTTTGAGCATACTATGTTAATAGCTTCATATCCATTATAATCGTTTTGACCTGGAGAATATATCTTTCATATTCCAATCACACATAAAGTAGTGGACTAACTTCTATGCAATTGTAAATACCAAATTGGGTCTTTGTTGTTAAATTTTCCCTTTCTTTCTTGCACTTGTTATTACCTAGAATTTTTGTTAGATTTAAAGTTAAAATGAATTCAAGGAATTGCCAGGGAATACATTTTGAAAGGGGAAAACCAGAAAAGTTTGCAAAATAAACCCTCTTTGTTATCCCTCTGAGAATTTGAGTCAGTGGTGTGATGTGAAAGTGAAATTAAATCTGGTGACAAAAAATTTCCTGTAATAGAAGTGCTTTTCAATAAACTTCAAATAAAAAGAAAATAAAAATTGGTCACATTGTTTAAAGCTAGAATCACAACAAGTTATGTACAGAATACAAGAAAAGGGTCAAACTATTTTCTGGGAACTTGTGGAAGGGAAGTAATGTGGAGTACAGTTTTGGTCGCTCTTCGTAGGTGGAGCACATATGTGCAGACTTCACATGGTTCCAAGAATCAGAGGGTAATGTGTGAGGTTGTGTGAGACAGCATTAAAGGCAGACATGTCTTTTGCATGCCTAAAAATTAACATTGTGTAAATGCACCAGTTGGTATATGGAAGAAAATACTATCTAATAACCTTTGGCAAAGTATAGAGCTAGAAACTTGGTTTCAAAGGAATTTTAGTGACCATGATTAGACTTTGATTTGAATTATTGTCTGATAGAGACAAAAATTCCTAGCTAAGAACATCACTAAATTTGCAATTGTTTTTTCTGCAAATTTGTAAAATTATAGGTAGTAAGTGATCTTCAGATTTCAGACTTGTCCTTCATAAATAGTCTAAGGGCATAAATGAGTGATGTTTTGCTGTGCTGTGGGAGGGGGGCAAATCAGATTTCCTTCCTTTAAGACTGTTAAACCCTCAACTTGACCCTGTTTTTATTCAATACCTCACAGCATCCCGACTAAGGTCCCAGGACGATGCCTTCAACCGGTCAGAGGAGATTGTCTGCAAGGGCCGGCCGACGACCCTGGCCAACTTCTGCCGCATGGCCACCGTGGACCATCAGATGCACTGCAGGAAGACTGGGGCCACTGTGGATAATATTGAGGTAGATATGGCTAGGATAAAATATGTCCCCCCTCCCCCCCCCCCAAAAAAAAAACGCCTCCCCCTCATTGACTGGAGAACAAAACCAGGTACTTCAGTGTATTTTTTGATTGGAGTCCATATGTGGGAAGACCACTCAATTTTCTACCTCTTGTAAGTATTGCATTGGTCTCTGCTTATTAATTTTACCTGTAAGTACATGCTCTTATTGGCAATGCTTATCAGGTGCACTGTAGGAAGAAAGGAGCCTTTGTAGACAACATTGAAGTAGATATGGTGAATAAAATATGCCCCCAGCCACCCACCCTTGTATAAAAGTAATCATGTACAGCAGATCAAATTGAGTATTTTATCTTGGAGTCCATGCATGGAAAGCCCACTCAGTCTATAGCTCCCATTAGAATTTCAACAGTGTGATTTCATTTGTTTTGTTTTGGATACACATGTTCTTGTGTAGCAATAATCTATTTTGGCCGAAGTTTGCATTTGGATAAAACAATGCACAGTTCTCAGTGAGTCAGTTGAGATTCTTCTTACAATTTTATAATATCTTGTTTAATAAATTTAATTGTGTGTGTTTAGGAGGATTACTGGAAGATGCTAGATACAGGAGAGCCACACGTCGCGGTACATACAGGACAGTTGAATGCTGCTTTGTCTGCCAGGTAAATTATGCTCTTAACCCTTTCAATACCACACACAGACTTTCATATACAAAGCTTGTGGAGTTTTGTTGTGATGGTACTGAGATGGTTAAATTAAATAAGTGTACTACTGTATACGCCAATATTTTTGCGTAGAGATATTTTCGTGGTTTTGGACTAAATTTCAAAATTCATGAGTGCTAATTTTTGCAATTTTAGTGGTGCTTTCATTAGTGTGAGTAGACATGAACCAACGTGGAAAATTTTCACGATAACTGACTCGCGAAATTCGCAAAAATAAAACCACCACGAAAATTACCACGTATACAGTATATTAAACTTTCTATTACTGAGGCAATTGTAAGCATATGTTTGCATATGCTTTATATGCTTGATGGTCAAATTTAACAGTAGCAGTGATACTTGCTAAAAATCTATCCATGTAGTACTTTTCTTGGAACCTTATGGGAATAATTTAAAAGGGCGATGATTAAAAGAAGTTGGGTGCCATATGTGTCAGTTAAATTGGGGGCAGCAATAATGTATATACAAACATCAGTGTATAAAGTGTAATAAACTAGAATGATGTACTGTGTATACAAATGAATGCTAAAAATTTGGTTTAAGAAGTTCAGTAATAGTTTTTCCATCACAACAAAACACATGATGTTGTCAATTTTATGAATTGATTGCAATAAATCAGTGGGACCTGCTGTCACACTTTGAAGACATAATTTCAATCATTTCTACCTATTTATGACTTGGTCATTTCAGTAACTGAAAATGTGAAAATGATAATTGAAAGTTTTGTTATATATTTGTTTACTAACACAGAGTACCATATTCAATTAGTTATGGTCCACACAGATGAGGTATACATAAAGTAACACCGATTTATTTTACAATTTAAATATAAAATTCAAATTTGGTGAAACATTACTGAAAGTGTTTAATATGTCATTTGTTCAAAAGGAGACTATGTCAATGTGATGTGGAAATATGTATCATCCACTCCTTAGGTTGTAGTTTACCTGTGCTACATTGAGCTTTGTAGTGTGAATATAGCTGTCGCTGTATGTAGCTTCTAGTATTTTAACACACTGTTGATTATGTAGTATTGATATAGACTAAACAGATATATATTTCATAACATTTTCCCTCTGTTTGTATCTCCTTTCTCTCCCATCACCTCCCATTTCTCCTTTTCCTCATTTATCTGTCTATTCTGTATACCTCCTCTACATATTCAATCCTTTGCCCAATTTCTATACCACTGTGATTCGTTCGTATTTCTTTCCCATGCTTAATTATACACATCACATAAACTCTTGTCCAACTCTCCCTTCCCCTTTCCCCCTCCACCATCTTCATTCACATATCTCTTCCATATTCCCCAAATACATTGAACATCTACTTTCGACATTCTGTCATTCTTGTCACTTCCCTCACTCCTACATTCTGTCATCCTTTGTTCACACTCATCACATTACTGTGAATCTATTTCTGTTACCCCTATATACAATCCATAATCTGCCCTTTTGGTAATACCTAATATTACCCCATATTCACACTAATCACACATTCTCTGACTCAATATCATATATTCATTTATACTACTCTCTTTACATATCTACTTTTCCTCCATCGTGAACCCTTCTCCTGTCAATATTTTCATTGCAATCTTTCTTATTTAACATTTGTTAAATCTATATTCATTTATACTACTCTCTGTACATATCTACTTTTCCTCCATCGTGAATCCTTCTCCTGTCAATATTTTCATTGCAAATCTTTCTTATTTAACATTTGTCCTCCATCATCTCCTTTTCTGTTACAATCATCATCATGTTATTATGTCTTCCATCCTTTACCCTTCTTATTCCAATCTTCATTTTTCTTGTGATTTGCAACTCCACGTCCCACTTCACCAATTTTCGCCCTTACTCCCAATCTCGTGATCCGAACCAAATTATCTCTGTGTCTGACTTGTCTTTGATCCATGCTTCTTGATGTGGTCTCCTACACCAATTTCATCCTCATCTTGATTATCCATGGTGCACGGTAAACCCACTATCTGTTTCTACTACATTTTCATTATCTGTACTCTCTTACCACCAAATTCCACATGTTTGCATCTCGTACCCCTATCATCTAACCGCCTTCTACCTGTATTAAAATTTTCCTCCTGTGCACACCAAATTGTTGTGTGTATCTCCCTTTCATCCTGTCACAAATTAATGCTCTTTCTACCATGAATCATTTATATCTGTATGATTTCCGAACATTTTGCACCATATCTTTTTTTCACATTCATGTTAATCATCATCTTTTTCCTCATGCACTTCCTACTTATTATCATCTTATTTCATTTAATCTTTTTTTCCCATCTTCATCCCATTTCCTACTCCTCTACTTCCTCCTCCTCATAACTCCTCCTGCTATTTTACTTCCTTTCCCTACCCTGTAACTCATATCATTCCTCTTTCTCATTATGTTTCCTTGTGCCCTTTTCCTCCTTGTCCTCTTCTTTTTTAACATCAATACCCCATATACTCCCCTTTCGCCTCCTCCTTTTCGTCTTCACTGTAATACCCCCCTCTTCCTCACTATGATTCTTCATACTCCTCATGCTCCTTATGCTCCTTTTCTCTTTGTCCTCTTCCTTTCAAAACTGCAATATCTATGTACTCCTTTTTCTTCTCCTTCTCCCCATAATTACTGTGTTTCCTCCTCCCTGTAATTCTTCCTTTTCATCTTCCTCCTCTACCCCCTCCTGTTGTTTCCTTGTTCTCTCCTGTCATCCCCTCCTGCCTCCTCATGCCTCACACTCCCTTCACTTCCTCCACCTACCCCTCCTCCACCTCTCCCTCTTCCACATCCCCCTCCTCCACCTCCCCCTTCACCTTCTCCTTGAACCTCCACATACTCCATATACTCCTTTTCTTATTTCTTTTGCTTTATCTTTACCTCTCCATCTTCCTCCTTGTTTTGTGTCAATCCTCACATCTTGCACAACTATCACTTTTATTCCTACCCTCAGTGGATTCACCACTAGCAAATCCAACCCCTATGCAAAGTAAGTTCTCAGAACTTGCTCAGTAGAATTTGGAAATGACGTAGATGTAGTCTCACAGGGTTGCCTAACAAACTAACCTGCCTGCTTTCTACATGCAATTGTCCCTGAACCATAATATTCACCCTTTAATCAGATGGACTCTCCTGTTTTCCTATTCATATTGGACAACGTGGGAAAATACATTCAAAAGCTAAGGGGTGGCGTGTTCTCTCTTATTTATTGGAATTTGAATCATTAAGGCAATAAACTGTCAGTGCTGGATCACACACAAGAAGCTTGATTACCACATGATATTCACACACTCCCAGCTTTTCATTAGAATTCATGTGTGACACAAACCTAGCTTTGTTTATAACCAGTCTTATATATCTTATTAAATGTGTGCCGTGTTGCTCTGCATAATTCATTACACTATAGGGTCATTCTGGTGTGATAGTAAAAATATCACATTACTGTCACTTCAATTGAAATATCAACTCAGTCTTGTGGCTTCCACGATATAATCCAGATTCCCAATGCCCAAAAATTGACATTAAGGGAAGGGGGCCCCCCTGGTATAAGGTATGATATGCTAGCATGACAACACTCGTGTGTGGTCGACATCCATCAAAAGGCAGAAGCAGCATTGCATGGATGTCTTGACAACGCGGCCTTCAAGTTTGAATTTTGAACAGCCAAGACCTGTCAAGTTAGATAGAAGAACTTACTAGAAGTGGAGTGGGTTCAATTTGTATCAGCAGAATGATTCATGCATTCAGAGCTTTTGTTCTGTCTTGATTTTTATTTATTTATTTTATTTATTTATTTATTTTGTTGAATCATGCATCAGCAGAATTTATCTAGACAAACACTCGATACAGGTGAAATTTTTAGCAACCCATTGGGACCACGTTAAACCCGCCCCACTCAAGCTTTGATCAGTCAGTATGAAGTTTTATCCTGTTGCATCCGTGATGTAGTATTTAGTTTTCATTGCATTGTGAGCACGAGAATTACTATATATATATATTATATTTATATTTAGTTTATGTCATTTGTTTTCTTATACAGGATTTTTAATGCGGAATAAATTGAATTGAATTGAATTGAATACAATTAAGTAGATACGGACTGGGGGCAGGGATCACTGAGTAGCCCCATGAGATCCATTTTATCACAAGCATGACTGATATATGAAGTCACACCCCCTTTCTTCTTTTTTTTCCAATTCCCCCTTCCCCCCCCCCCCAAACTTCCCACAATATCCATGGACTACTTCAAGTTCATGATTTACTATTGCATGTGGACCCTACTATGATTCTATTCCTCATCTTCAAAGATAACACTTTCCCCATGTATTATGGAAATGCAAAAAATACCTGGTCCCCCTCCCTCCCGTCCTTGATGCCCCTCCCTCCCACCCTTGATCCCACCCCACCCCACCATACTTCACTATTGATATAAAAAGGCAACCCTGTATTCAAGGTGTAATAAGCACAACATACTCTACCATGCAATCCCCCAACCCCTCTTTCCCCCTCCGAAAAAAAATTTCATCAATTAGAGAAGTTTTTTATGTTTTATCGTGCCTGCAATTTTGTGTATTGCACAGGAAAAAATAAAATTGAATCATCATTATGGTATGACAATTACCAGTGCAATGATCAATACAATATTCATATCTCCCATTGTAAGATGAAAATGACTACATATTTTCATAATGATATTAACTTTCTAAAACACCCATCCCCCTCCTTCCAAAAAAGTGCTTATTTCTCCTTGATGTTGAATACACTTTAGCTCTGCATCATGTTTGCTGTTGTGTGCACCATAACATAGCTGGGCTGTTAGCATAATAACCAAAATCTGATATGGCACATTTCTTGTGAATTTGTTAAACTGCTTGTACATGACATGCTAGCACATTACAACCCGACCCCCCCCCCCCACCCCAAACACACACACACACACACACCTATATGTGTAACTGCCGCCAAATGGGGACAGTAAAAAAACAAACAAACACACTCCGTATACAACATGCAATCGAGGACACACACTCCCGTGTACAACATACAATCGGGGACGTTTGTGTATGTGTATGATATTTCACCAGTAACCAGGGACGTTGGCGGTGCACACAAATTTTGGGCCATTTTCTAAGGCGCTTTAGCGCCATCTACGTTTGATTTCTGGCATTTTAGGGGTGGGGACCGTCCCCGTTTTCCTAACGTCCCCAATCTGATAGTGGAGTGTCATACTTACGTCCCCGTTTAACAGCATTTACAAACACACACACACACACACACACACACACACACTCATACACATACAGCATAAGGGTGCATTTTGTTGCACTGCATGCACATGTTTACAATTATTAGCATAGAAGTAATATTTTGCATGCTACTTTGATTTGTACCAAAATACACTCTAGATTGTTCTGTATGATTTCTACACTGGTAGAAATAGCTATAGCATGGTGTAGACACTGGACATTTTTTGACACACACACACTATAGAAATGGGTAAAAACTGTGTATATTACCCCTTAGAGTCAAGGTTTAAGAAAAGATTCATTATCACAATTGTGTATTCAAATAAAACATTTGTGACAACAGTCGTAATTGACAGGAAAAGATGTTATTGGTTTTAATGTTTGAGAAAAATATTCAGTATGTCTCAATAGTTGAAGAAAAATTATAATTCCCCCCCCCAAAAAAAATAATAATAATAATGATAATAATAATATATATTTATGGATGGGTAGGTAGATAAATAGATTGATAGACAGATAGATTGATATAATATATTTACACACACATTATATGTCAATATATTGTCTGTCTTATCAATCATCATTGAAATATCAAGAGAAGTGTGTTTTGTGAAAGTCTGTACACATCAAAATTCCATTGGGGATTAATATAAATTGTCCATAACACCTCATAAGTCATCAATCATCCTATGCTGATCTTTAAATCTTGTGTATTGAAGTTTGTCTGTGAGCCAGAAGTTTTCTGTGTGTGGCACAAATTCCATGCAGCAGTACTAAATCTAGGAAGGTATTAAATCTTTAATGATGAATTATGGTGATGGATTTCAAATCAGTGATGCTAGCATTAATGACCGTATGAATTTTTATAATAATACATGTACATCTAAATTAAAAGTCATGGAAGTGGTATGCCTTACCACATAGTATTTACATCTACAGTATGACATACAGTGAGGCCATTTAACACTGGTCCAGCTTTACTTAGGTTTGTTTCTGACCTGGTAAAGAATACCATCTGGCAACCAGTCTACTGAAACGGTCACATAAATTCAATTGATAATCGCATCATAACGATTCATATCAAGTTTTCAATAATCTGACTTTTTGGCCTCAAGGTCTTGCGAGATGTTAGATGAGTGTGAATGGTTACATTATGAATGATTTTAGCCCCTTTCCTGGATTGAGTTCATTTCGAGGTGTGCAAATCATGAACTCCATCTTTAAACTGTCACCATAGATACTGATATTTTCACCTTAAAGACAAGGTTCGCCCTGACATCAAATTGGTTTTAATAAAAGCAGAACAATGAGAGAAACATATTAATGAAAGTTTGGCGAAATCCACCAAAGAATAACAGAGTTATGGAAGTTTTAACTTTTAAATTTCTGACGTCACATGCGAGCAGCTCCCCATATTCCATGTGATATAAATTACATAAAATGCAATTTTCTCAGAAATTTGAAAATGATTTTACGTGTGTATTCAATGTATTATCAGAAACATTATTTCATACATGCTTCTATGAAAAAAAAAATTCAGTTATCATGAACCATTAAAAAATGACAATTTATGGAATTTATATTACATGACTTATTGGGAGCTGCTTGCATGTGACGTCACAAATTTAAAACTTTGAAACATCATAACTCTGTTATTCTTTGGCGGATTTTCGTCAAACTTTCATTAATATGTTTCTCTCATTGGTCTGCTTTTATTAAAACCAACTTGATGTCAGGGTGAACCTTGCCTTTAAGCACAACAATCAAGCATGCATCATTGTTTCACAAACATTGCTTTTAAATGGTTATCTTACGGTGATTTTTTTCAAATTTAGTAGAGGTTAAAGAAGCTTTAGTGCACCTTGAAATAGCCAACATCTTAATTTCAAGATGTATGACACATGCCCATGTGACTGCAAAAAGTGAAACTATGGATTGGGTTGAATCATCACTAAATTTTGCACATGGAAAAGATGAGAATAGATGAGAATATTTCTTGATGCATGCCATGTGATGTGCTCCTCAGCCGATCACATGGCTGGGATGGGATCATACATGCTTCTTTCATCATTACCACAATATGTGCTGTCACCGCTTACAAGCAAAAATTGAAACAAGAAGTATGGAGTCATGCTGATTTTATTCATTGCATATTTGAAAAAACAGAATTTTTGCATGCTTGTAACATTTGTGTTGTGAATTCCATTACAAAACGTTAAGTTGTCAGTATGCACCGATGCTCTATCTGTAAGTTTGAAAAGAACATAGATTCTGTTATGATGCACAGCATGGCATAGAAATGCATAGAAATATCTCGAAAATTTGGTTTCTTTAATAAAGAGTAAGCTTGAAATTTGTATTAATCAGATAAATTTATCCTGTTTAGAAAAAGAATATTCCCTTTCCTCAAAACAGTCACAAATTTATATTTGAATAGTGTTGACAAAACAAGCTAGTCAGCAGAAGAATGTGATGTAATTTGTTGATTTTTCCATCTATAAACTCAAGCTATGTGACATGTGTTCACTTTGAAGATGTCAATTATATATATATTTTTTAAATTGAACATCTTTTGTCCTCAAGCTAACTGTTGTAAAAATATAACGTTATGTTTCCACCCTTTACTTTCTGAAGTGTACATACCATTAAGGCATCACCTCACAAAATCACCTCGTAATATGGAACGTAATTTGATTAAACTTAAGAAAATTGTTCTTGTCTCATGTTTGACACATGGCAAATTTGAGCCAGCTGACATTTCTCTTCCAATTTACTGATATGTAAGTACTGTAGACCCAGCACTCCCCCCCCCCCCAAAAAAAAAAAAAAATCAATTTTCATGAATGCACTCCAGCATTGTCATTTGCATATGGCAAGCAGATGCATAGGCTGAGTAGAGAAATCACTTGCAAAGCATTGTGGGCAAGACTAGCTGTGTCAATGCAAGAGCAGGTAGTGAACACAAAAAATGACACACTGCTGAAAGCTGAATTGTTTGAAAAGTTAGCCACCTCGAGAGAAACAAAGTAGTACAACTCAGCATATTAAAGGAGAATTCCGGGCTCATAGCTAGTTGCATTGAATAGAAGCAGAAAAATCGGGGCTACACATCAGTGAAAGTTTCAGAAAAATCAAACAAATAGAATAAAGATATGAATTTTGACAAATTACCAAGATACATGTGGGTACCAACTCGGCAATGCTGTGAGCAATCTTCCATTTGTTTTGCACAAAAAAGTCACAAAATTTTCTTCTTCTTTTTCAGATACACTTTAAGTGAGGGGCAATTTTGTATAAACATATTAGTCTAGACGTACTTAAGAGTACAGAGACAAAGAAAATGTTTCTTCAAAGTAAGTGAAAATTAAGTGTCCAAAAAAATGGACAGTTGTTTGTATAGAACAGTGCAGTGTTTGCCAATTTGTAATCATAAGAATTTTGAAAAATTAGTAACCGTATTTATAGTTGCCCAATTTTTCTCAAAGTTTGACTGATGTGTTTCTCTGATTATTGTGCTTCTATTCAAAGCAACTTACTATGATTTGAATTCCCCTGTAAAATATGGGTTTTAGTTAATCTTGAAACAAACTGATAACGGAAATATTGATAACACCAGTTAAAGATGATATTAATTTCACTTGGTCCCACAGACACAGCTGGAACACCAAGAACATCGGCAAGAACCCCGACAACCTGCTGCACCTGCTGCCCAGCCGTCTCAGGGTCAACATGCCGGAACTCAAGCTGTCCATGCTGTACAGCACGGAGGCGTGGTCGGTGGATAGCCGGGCCTTGCCACAGGCCGAGTACTTACACACAGGGTCAGCCAAGATATGGTGAGTGACTGTTTTGTTTTGCAGATATGAATTTGATATGGAAGTACAATATCAATTAATAACGGTGTCCCAAAAAGCACAGCTCGTCATGAGATCCCATGCAGCAAAATTAAAGCCCTAGCATAGTTTTTGGCCAATCTTTTTCAATATTTCACAAAGTATTGTATTGTCATCCCAGACATCAGAAAAAAAAATGATGGGAGAGTTTCTGAGTGTGTAATTTTCAGGACATTAACAGATCACATAGGTGTATCTAAAAACATAATTGCAAACAAATTCACTTTACTATACTTGGGATTTAACAACAAGCAAACAATGCACTGACAGTGTTAGAATTCACGATGTGGATCAACCACTGGATTTCTACTGCTCCACATAGATCAAAGAATGAAGAAGGGGCATTAAAAAAAAAAGGGATGTTAGTAAAATTTCACTTACATGTGCTTTGGTCAAGATTATGAAGTGTGATAAGAAGGGGATGCTTCTGTGTTCTCAGTTTGGCAGCAATAACAATACACAATACATGTACAAGAGTTCAAACACATTGGCCAATATCGTACTTTTATGTCTAACTGTCACTTTTTCTTTTCTGTTTCCTCCTACTTTCACCCTTCAGGTATGGTGTTCCAGCCAGCCACTGCAATAGTCTAGAACATGTGCTGCAATCAGAAGTGCCAGAACTGTGCACCAACCAACCACACTGCCTCTACAAACACAACCTTAATTGCATGGTAAGATGGCCACGGGTATCGGTAGAAGGGGGTGACACCTCCTCCCCAACCCCCTCCTGACCGTCTGTTGTGGATGTTTACATTCCAGACTGTTTTGCGAGAGATGGCTTTGCAAGTTTGTGACCAAACTTGGGTCAGAGACTTGCATGTACATGTTTTAGGGGGATTTTCATGTTTACCTGCAAGACTCTCTTAAAGGCAGTGGATCTCATTTGCAAACATCCCTGCAGACCATGAAAAGATAACCCGTGCCCTTATGCTATTGATGAAAGGCATGTGTGTGAAATTTGGGGGTCAGTTATTACCTATAATTTGAAAAATGTGAAAGAAAAACAAAAGCCGTTTAGTGTACGTTCTATGATAGGAATTTGTTTCTCACGAGAAAAAATTTCAAATCAGAGTCTAACGGTCACTATAATTCCACTAAAACTGAGTTTCTAGCTCCTATTTCTAGCATTTTCTTCTAAATCCCATTGTTTTTACACAGTGTTATTTTTTTAGCCATGCAAAAGAGATCCACTGCCTTTAAGACATATAACCTTACAACTATTCCAGTTGCACTCAAACTTTGTTCAGAGAATGCTCTTAGATCTTCGTATTATGGTCATATTGTACATCATAAGTCATTAAGGACACGTGTTAATGTTTACCAGCAAGATTTTGAATAATCACAAGTGGGTGAGTCATCAACTGGTTTTTGTCTCGTCTTCTAGGTGCCTCCATCAGTACTAACCTCCAAGGGCCTCCCCGTCTACAGACTGGTCCAGAAGCCAGGGGAGTTCATCATTACGGCGTCGGGTGCTGCCACGGCCAGCATCAGCACCGGGTACAGCATCGTGGAGGGAATCCCCTTCGCTTCTCCTGCATGGCTGCAAAATGGCCTCAAGGCATTTGAGGTAATCATTCATACCTGAAGGAAGCAAAACACATTTCTAAACATTTTTTTTTGAATAATGCCAGTATATGTAGTGGTCTCTGCATAGTATGTAACATTTATTGGGATCCTAATAAGTAGGTAAAATTTAGCAAAAGATTTTTGTTTTGTATTGACATTTACTCCACTTAATAGGGTATTTCTGTTAAATGTATACCTGCCAACCCTGAAACCTCAAAATTACGGACATAATGGGGTAAAAATTTGAAAAATAGGGACATTTATATTATATTGGATGGCTTTAAGGTGGTCACAAGAAAATATTGTACGACTTGTGACAAATATCGGACGAGTCACAAACGATTCCGATATTTTCATGAGGACTACAATATTTTCTGTGTCCACCGAAAATAAGCCATCCAATGTTATCATTATTATCTAAATCTACTAGAGAATTTTCAGAATTGAAATTTAACACAATCTTCTACAAATCATCAGTCTTTTACCGGGGACAAGAGTCCTTTGTGAGTTTATATGTTATTCTTACTATACAACTGAAATCACACATTCCTCTTAATTTAGTAAATTTTGCAAAGCAAGCACTTCATATGCCAAAAATAATGATGTAGTGTGATTTTGTTTTAAAGAAAAATGCTTGATTTTATAATACATTGTGTGTAAAGAACTGGATCAATTCGTACAGGTGAACAATAAATTACCCGGATGTATCCAATATTTTTCCTCAGCGTACAATATTTTCCGATACACCCCCTTGTCTAGCCACAGCGCGTATACCCGTATTCTTTGTGCGCGGGATACGCGATAATATCGCGCTTGAAACCCCCCATTTAGATAATAATCTACAATATCCTATACATTTTTACAGACAAATATTTGCAAAAATAGGGACACATTTCAAAAAATGGGTAAAAAGTGCGTTTTCTTTTGCCAAAAATAGGGACTGTCCCTGGAAAATAGGGACAGTTGGCAGGTGTGTAAATGGATAGAAAATGCCTTGCAAATTCATACCCGGCCATCAAGCAGAGATTACTGTCCTAATTCCTTACTTTAATTCATTCAGATAAGGACTGCTGTCCACAGTGGATAAGTTTCTGACAAGCAGTTATCATGCAATGTGTGTTTAAGTTTAACGATTTTCTTCTTTTTACTCAATAATTTTTAGTATTTACTTTACATAGATAGTTTGATGTTAGTGAAGGGAAACGTAGCCTTAATGTTATTCAGCATATAATTGTTTTTTAATAGTCTCATATGTAATTTCATTGTGTGCATTTTAAAAGGGTGTAGCAGTGATGCCAACCAGTACGGATTTTTCTAGGGCAGTTCTGGTCTTATTAGAGTTACACGTAGATTATAAGAATAGAACATGAATAACCAAAATAAATGAAACTACTGAACCAAAGTCCTTGGTTACTGAATTGATTTGAATGCAATGCCCAAATTGTAATGGAAATGCCGTGTTGACATTAACTGGTGAGTGACGGAACAAAAGGTGTGTTTTATTCATGCTTTTCCTCATAAGAAAACTTTTGGTTCAGGTGTTTCAAATATTTTTCTCATTTGCACTCTAATCTCATGTTTTTTTTATTATGTAATCTTTTTATTGTTTACCGTACCGCCTAATAACTGTAATAAGACCAGACCTCCTGGAAAAATCCCTACTGGTTGGCATCTCTGGTGTAGCATAATCAGCATTTGCTATTTTGTTCATTCCACGCATCAATATCTCAGAGATGCCAACCCTTACGGATTTTTCCAGGAGGTTTGATCTTATTACAGTTACTAGGCGGTATGGTAAACAATAAAAAGGTTACATAATAAAAAAAATGAGATTAGAGTGTGAATAAGAAAAATATTTGAAACAGCTGAACCAACAATTTTCTCATGAGGGAAAGCATAAATAAAGCAAACCTTTTGTTCTGTCACTGACCAGTAAGTGTAAACACGGTATTTCCATTACAATTTGGGCATTGTATTCAAATCACTTCAGTAACCAAGGCATTTGGTTCGGTAGTTTCATTTATTTTGGTCATTCATGTTCTATTCTTATTATAATATACGTTTTTGTTGTTGAACGCACCGCCTAGTGACTCTAATAAGACCAGAACTGCCCTGGGAAATTCCGTACTGGTTGGCATCACTGATATCTGTGCAATTTCAAATTATTATGCAACAATTTTATGCAAGATTTGATCTGAATAGTAATAGAATGATTCAGAACAGTGCAATGTGTTGATCGGTTTGACTTTTGAGGCTCAGAGACTTGACCTTTGACCCCTTCTCTCACCAGATATGCCGAGAGCTGAAGCAGTCGTCACTCTTCTCCTTGGACCATCTTGTCTGTCTCCTCGCCAATGCTGCCACAGACCAGAGCAATCCACAACTCCTCAGGGAACTAATGACCGAACTCAAGATTATCAGGTAAGCAAATGCTGAAGAATTATATAATATTGGATGGCTTTGAGGTGGACACAAGAAAATATTGTACGACTTGTGACAAATATCAGATGAGTCACAGACGAGTCCGATATTTTCATAAGGAGTACAATATTTTCTGTGTCCGCCGAAAATAAGCCATCCAATATTATCATTATTATTTAAATCCACTAGAAAATTATCAAAATTGAATTTTCTCATAATAATCTAGCCTTTAAATCATCAAGTCTATCCACTCATTTTTTTTTTCAATGAAACGTGTTATTCTTCTTATCCAACAGAATTCACATCTTTCTCTTCATTTAGTAGGCCTACATTAAGCAAATGCTCAAGCACGTTACGATGAATTATCGACTTATGTGAATCTTGAAAAACATGGCTAGTAATTGATAAATACATTAATATTGTGGAAAAGTGGATCAAGTTGTACAGGTAAACAAGAAATTACCCGGGTGTATCCAGTATTTTTCCTCAGCGTACAATATTTTCCGATACACCCCGTCATCTAGACACAGCGCGTATATGTGCATTCCTTTGCCCGCACGAGATGTGCGATAATATTGTCGCGCTTGAAACCCCTGATTTAGATAATAATTCTCCCTTTTGCATATACCCGATATTCGCTGATACCAGATATTTATTATTTAAATTCCTGGGCTTTTTGCTGGATTGCTAACTTCTGGACCAAATCAAAACGAAAGTAGCTGCATTGATTTAATACAGCCAATCTGCCTTTAGTTATATTGCCCTTTTTCTTTCTTTTTGTGGTTTAACTAGCTTTGCTCCGCTTCTGGGAAAGGTTGCATTCCAACTGACATGAATGTAGCTCTGACTTTATCCCAAGTGTAAAAAAGTGAAACAATGTGATTGCAAAGTTATGAAATGCAACAGAGGTCTTTAAATATCACAAATTCTGACACGCACAAATGAGATTATTGGATATGAACAAATCGGCAAGTCTGGCACCAAAGAAGCTCATTTATCTGAGTACATCCCCACTGTTCTTGGAAATAGATCAAGGGCATAAGTTTTCACTTCTCTAATAGGGAAGATATTTCCTTGTTCAAAAAGCCAAACTCTGTTGTTGTTTTCTGGGATTGATCTCGTAAGTTTATATCTGACCTAAGTGATAGTGTTTAAATGGCTAAATAAACACCCTAGAACACAAAAATATAGACAGGCATGCCATCACTAGGAAAATATACACCTAGATGAATATCATCATATGACCTAATCTCCGGCGGAGAAAAAGTCTGTGACACAGCAATCTATGGGGTAAACTAGAATGGTTGCTCATTGAATTTCACTTTTTAAAAGCACATAATGATTGTTTTGAAGTACAATTTTTCAGGGCTTCATTTTGGACCTTATCAAAAACACACATAACATGAATTATGGAGCTCAGAATTTTCAAAACTTGAAACATTGTTTTTCCTTTAATGATAAACTAGAATCATAAAAAGCATACCTATCTGACAGAAATGGCACTCAAAGGGCATAAAAGTTGAGATAAATACAGTGTTAAAGGGAGAAGGCACCGGCAACTAACAGACATAAGTTAAGAAAACATTTGAGTTCTTGCCAACCAATCAGATCGCACGTACACATTGCTGAAACTGACCAAGCATGACCGATGCATGCCACCCGACGTGTGTTAGTTACGCCGCAGTAATGTATGCACTAGTTGAATCGATAAGCTCCTCCCCCCTATGACTGTTTCTGCAAGTTTATCTTAAGACAAGGCTTGCAAAGACATAAAATAAACACAAATTAACTAATTTATAGGGCCTTGCTAAGTGTGAGTGTCACACAATAGCCCTTATTTAGGCTGTATTTATTACAATACTCTCATGCCTCGTTATTTTCTTAACGTTATGCCTGTTAGTTGCTGGTGGCCTTCTCCCTTTAACTACAAAGATGATTGTCTATGGCAGGATTTTAAGATTCTTCTTACAGGTCAGAAGACTTCATTGCACTGATCATGAAATTTCATGTGGTCCTGTTCGCAGAGAAGTTCTACTTTAACTTTATTCACTCTGTCTCTTTTTGTATCTCATAATTAATGTCTTATTCCAACAGAGACCGGGAACTTAGTCTTCGTCAAGAACTCTTTACAGCAGGCATCAAGTCTTCCATATGTTTTGCGGAGTCAGAGACGTCAGAAGACACCCAGCCTATGCAGGCTGGGAACAAGACTAAGAACCATGCCTCGGAGAAAGGTTGCTACACCTGCAATCAGCTCTGCTACCTGTCAATGGTAACATTTATGTTCATTTATCTTGAATATATTTCCACAGAATGCTTGCCTGTTAACTCTTAACATGCCAAAGGATTTGAACCTCTATGGACTTTATGTGTATTATTTGGTGCAGATCTGCGACTTCGGCACGTTGAGAGTTAAAGGCTGCGGCATATTACCTTATGTTGGTCAGTGCAACATACCTCGATTACAAAATCTTGAAAAGTAGAAAGCAATTGAAATGAAAACAGATTATCCTCTATCATTTGTATTTTTCTTAATTTCACACAGGCAGAATCAACAGGCTTACTGATATTTCTTTTCAGACGCAATTTAGGGGAAAATATATTTCAATTTCAACTATGAACCTAATATTGATAAAATAATTACAAGTAATCTGTAGACATTACTTTCTTATATTTCAAAGGATAATGAAAAGAAGGCTTAAAACCCAAGTTTAGTTTTGGGGATTTTTTTTTTATTTGAAAGCTTTATGCCCAAAGGTCATATCACACCAATAACAGATTCTGAATATTTTTTTTTCAATTAATTAATGAAAAATCTCGGGGGGGGGGGGGGGACCCAAGATTTTTTACTATACTTCACATTACAGTATCCAAAGGATTAATAAGGTGTTATGAGTTATACCTCATCAGAAAGAGCAAAGTCTGCTCTTTTGATGAGGTATAACTCATATAACCTTAACAGCTTATTTACCCTTTGGATGCTATAATGTGAAATATAGTCGAAAATCTCGGGGGTCTCCCGAGATTTTTCATTAACTAATTTTTTTTAAAATGAAAGACATACAGAATCTGTTATTGGTGTGATATGACCTTTGGGCATAAAGCTTTCAAATAAAAAAAAAATCCCCAAAACTAAATTTGGGCTTTAATGTTAGCTAAAATCTATATTAACCAGTTAGAGACTAAGTACGAGTTAACTCGTGCTGGGGTCTATGGAAATGTGTGTTATAGTGAAATCAAATTGTCTCCAACAGGTTAAAGTATCAAGTGTGAGCATTACATTCACAATATCATTACAAGGTAGAATGTTATAACCAGTAGACATTCCTTGCCAGATATTTGAAAGGATATAAAAAGTAGACTAAATGAAGAAGTGAAAAGAGACAAGTTTTGAAATTAGAAAGTAAAACATCACATATTTACTTCTTTTTTTCATTTTTGTTGAATGTATGTAGATGTACCAAAAACCTTTGATTGAAATTACAATTTCACCTTGCAAACATTCAAATCTTTAACCCTAATCAGGCTGGGTTTTTTGGGGGTATGCTATATCTGGGGGGGGGGGGGGCGGAATCTACAAGCATAGTTAATTACCCATAATTAATTTCAGATTAATTTATGCTAATTTATGCATAAAATAATAATTAAGCTGTAAATCATTTATTATACCTCCAAAAATGCTAATTTTGTGTCTAGACACTCCTTTTAGTGTTCTTAGCAAATGTACTTGAAAAAAATCCGGAATCAAAATTGATTTCCTATGTATTTCATTGTTTTGTGAATTTCTTATGTATTTCTTTGTTTTTTCGACCTTTTTGTTTTCTATTGTTTTTTCGATGAAATTTATCGGGGACACTTTTGCGATCATAAACAGCACAAAATAAATTAATTTCAGCCAGTAAAAGTAAAAATAATCATACATTTATGAATTTTGGCTGAAAACACAATTTGTATTGAAATTGTACACAAAATCATGTTTTTTTAGCGGATTTTTGGGGCGACGTGCAAGTACAAAATGTTACATAACTTCGGAACCGCGTACCAGGATGTCACAAATTTGGTCTCAAAAGATGCGCGAGATTCGAGAGAAAAAAGTCATGAAACGCTGTGGCAACTGCTTCGCGCATTGCAGACATATTGCACGAAACATCGGGGGGGGGGGGGCAGATTCCCCCCCAGCCTTTTTAGGGTTAAAAAAGATTAACATTTCTGATTTTTGTCTTTAAGGTTGTCAATGAGAGAGAAGACCGTGTGTATTGTCTCCAGCATGCGCTGCAGATGATCAGCAAAACTAAGCTGTCAGGACGAAACTTCAAGCTGCTGTATCGATACAGCGAGGTGAGTTCCCTGTCACGAGGGTTGTCATGGTGACTAGTCTTGCGATGGTTGTTTTCTGGGTCTTGTTTTCAGACTACCCTCAAACCCTCAAAATACCAGTGATCTTATTGGAGGTGAGGGCAAGAATGAGTAAAGGTATTGTTAAAAATGGTGTACAGTGAAAAGTGTAGAACTTTGATGTCTGTATTGTGATGTTCAAATTGCTAAATAAACAAAATTATGCTGTCACTATCAAGATATACATGTATATAACTGAATATCACCTTGGTAATTAATGTCAACCAGATGGTGTGCAACTGTGTAGACTGAAAACATTAGCAAAACACAAAAGTACTCTCACATAGGGTGCAACGCACTTTCATTTTGTGTATACTCAAAATATTGATAATGGGTTAGGATTCTATGGACTGAAAACACAAATGTACTGGCACCATCAAGTGTAGCAAACTTTTCTTCTCAGGTGATTGATGGACAAAACTACACTATAACACGTTATTAGCTCTTGACCAACCCTACAAGATTCTTAGTACGTTGAATATAATGAAATTTATCAATCATTTTCATTTGTGCCTTCACAGAATCAACTCAGGGAACTTGTTGAGAGAATAGAAGGCTCCAACAATCACATAAGTCTTGCAACATCACCAGCAACATCATCTTCACCACCACAATCATCATCGCCGTCGTCATCAACATCCACAGCGGTACAAGATAAATCTACCACAAGCATTGCAATAACAGGTACTCCTACACCCACTTCATCCACCACGACGTCACCAGAATCGAGGTTGCGGAAGAAATCTGAGAGATAGATTTGCGAGATGATACGAAAGCATATTTCCAAAGCTAGTGCAACAGGAACACAATTGGTTGCTGCTAAGAAACAAGAGAGCAAGAAATGGGGCAATAATGCCTGGAGGAAACTCATGTATGCATATCAGAGAAAATGAGTCAAAAACAATGAAATATTAACATAGTCTTGCAAACTGTGGAATTGTCAGAGACGTAACAGCGTTAGATGTAGTCATGAAAACTTCATTGTATTTGATAGTTTCTCTGGTCATCACATTGTGAAACTGTGATTGTGTCACTGAAATCAGAATCATATGAGGGCTAGACAAAACGTAGTAGGAAAGCTATTCTTTTGGACTTTGGGAGATGTAGAGATAATAGTTATCACATCCGATGTCGTCTTCTGTAATGTATCTTTGGGACCAAAACAAATTTTTACCAGGTAATGGTATGTAGTCACTTGAGCAAACGTATGTACCACACCAGTTTTATTTGTCAGGAGAAGGTCTTAACCATGATATTTCATTGTCATTCGGAACTGATCCTTTTGTAACTGCCGTAATTTTATATGGAAAATGTTCCAACTACCAGAAATCAAAATTATTACTTTTACAAATATTTTATGATCAAAAAAGGGTAGTTTTAATGACTGGACGAGAAGTTATACCAATTATGGCTCATTCTGATTTCAAGAATTTTGGTAATGATCAGACTTTTTTGTCAACCAAAAGTTTGGTTTGTTGGATGGGGTTTGCTATGTACACAATGGTTTGATGGGTCTGTTATTCATCACCAAGATTAGTGGTAATAAGATGATAATAATGATCACAAGTTAGCACATGTAAAGCACAATTTACACTTGGTATTGAGGAAATTGTACATGATATTGGAGTTGGTATTACATTTTGTTCACACAACTATGTGCCCATTGTTTCTGTACTCTGATAAGTATGTGGAAGTGAAAAACCGGAATGACATGTAAAATGATGTAAACTGTTATTGTGCCAATATTTGTTTCAAAGGATTAGAGGCCACATCACGAATTTGTTGTGAATTTCACATAAACGTAGCGAGTTCAAGATATCTGTGACAGCGTTCAAATGTCTGTGTTAGACAGTATTTTCTTGTCAAACAATATTTACAACACCTTTGCATTCTAGAAACTGATAAAAACAAAGCTTTTCCAGAAATTTTTGCCATGTTTTTGGAAAATAGAGCCCCTGGCTGACTCTGGGAATTATTATAGCTCAATGTGAAATACTTGTGGCCCAAAACTGAATTGGAAACAGTTTGTTGTCCTTTGAAACTGAGATGGGGATAATGGAGTATTTCAAGATAGAAACCTTAAAAAATTATAGTCATTTGTATTTCTGATTTGTGATTGTTAATATTGGGGTGTTACAATATCTAAAATGTACTTGTACTCAGATTATAAGAAATGTGACCCATATTTGTCATTTTCCTGGAAAAAATTTTGCTGCTTACCTGCCAGTGAACTGTTTTCCATCTAGATAACTTAAAGGAGTAAACGGCGTAGAGATATACTGATATTAGGTTTTCTATTTTTAATATCCATATATTTAAGTCTACAAATATATTTACGAGATACACCTACTGCCATAAAATGTATATGATCTATTTTGAGTTATCTCAAACTTTATCAACACAAAAATTAATGAGATAATTGTAATATTGTAAACAGAATGTTTGTGTTTAGTTACTACAATCATATTTCAAATGCTGCAACAACATCTACAACAATAACAACAACAACATATCTGCCAGATAAATGTCATGGTGGCCCATACTCTGATGTCAAAGGTCAGGTCAAAAGTCAAT
>JZLH01S0093318.1:14410-32772 GCA_001188425.1 Eucidaris tribuloides | reverse complement strand
TGTGTGTGTGTGTGTGTGTGTGTGTGTGTGTGTGTGTGTGTGTGTGTGTGTGTGTGTGTGTGTGTGTGTGTGTGTGTGTGTGTGTGTGTGTGTGTTTATGCGCGCGCGCGTGCGTGACTGTAGGTTTATGGAATGAGTGTTTTGTATTTGTGTAGGCTGATGTTGTTCTTGTTTTAGTCAAAATACATCGATATAGCCATAAGTATTTTGTGTATCCATATCATCTGCGTTTATTCCAAAAACTTAAATGAATAAAACATTAACAACAAATTTAAACTCTTTAATTTCAGGTGGACGACGTGGACTTACCCTCCTGGCAGGCCCAGATTCAAGGCTTCAAACAGTGGTGGCTGGTTCCGCCTAAAGAGTGTTACTTCCAATGCAAGTCAAAGTTCACGGTTTTAGTACGTCCGGGTGACATAAGTAAGTTGAGAACATTCGTTTCCATTCCCTTATTTTTCATTTTATTTACATTTTCACGAAATCAAACTCACATATTAATCGATATTTATCACAATACACAATAAACAATACAATTTTACCAAAAAAAATAAATCATCTTTACTTCAAATTAAATCAAATTAAAGATGTAGCAAACAAATATACCCAGGTCCTCTGCCAGAACAGAAGGAAATATTCCTTCTCACCTGGCAGTAGGCAGAGTTACAAACTTAGAAACAAAAACAGATTTTAATAAACACAATAGTAACAATTTGAAAACAAAATAACAAAACGATAACAAAATGCCTGTGGCGTATCAGTCTTACAGATAATTTGTTAAACATGTATTGATAAATTTAATTTAATAATTAATTAAATAATTAATAAATATAATTAATAATTATCTTGGAATTATTCGTAGCTATTTGGGGAAAATAGATTTTATGAATCATCATTAATTGTTTCGTGAAAAACAAACATTAAAGAATCTAAATTTAAACAAATAAAGTGTTATATTGATTAATTTTATGAATACATGTTTAAAGACACTATATAACACTGTGGAAGACACGTTTAAAAAATTGTCGAACTTTGCTATCTGACATATCTGACAGTGGTTGAATGGACATATAAACACCTGAGAACACAAAAGTTTGGACAGTTATGCTGTCACTAGTACAATATGTGCAGATACAAATTGGCACATTAATTTCCTATCGGGCGATAGGAAATTCTGCAACGCAGCAGTCTATGGGGGAAAGCTGGAATGGTCTCTCAATGATTTTTACTTTTTTAAAACACTTACTGATCGTTTTAAACTGCAATTTTTTCAGGGCTTCATTTTTAGACCATGTCAGAGACACTGGTAGCATGGGGAATCATGCAACTCAGATTTTTTAAAATGGAAACACTGTTATACAGTTCCTTTAACACGTTTATAATGCGATTATTACAGTATACATGTGTGTTCTATTGCATGTTATAGTTATAAATATAAAGGTTCAACTGGGGCTACAGCTGGGGTCATGGTCATTGCATCAATGTGAAAGTGTAATTTATTGCAGTGAGGGGGCATTGGAATGCTAGTATACAAAATGCATTAAGAGCATTGGAAGGAAAAAAATGCAGCCCTCAAATTGGATTTTGTGATAGTAATAGCATGAATGAACTTGTGGTAACAAAGGAGGGAAAAAAAGCTATACATCAACACAAAAAGTAACTAATCAACACAAAAAGTAGTTAACCAACTATATGCAACTACAGTACTTTTAACATGCGATGTAAGGTGTAATAAGACTCTGTTGTAGAGACCACATGCTTAGATGTTTTAATTAATCTAGAAGCTGGTATACCGTATTATCGCATTGATACATGTATACGGTATAATAAATGGATATTTGACAGCAAGTATTACGAATTGTGAATTTAGAAAATCTGTATTCAAATCCAGCTGTGGCAGTAGAACTTAAATTGTTTTCAGAACGTATTCTTTGCAGTCAATGCGGCAACGTTTGTCCTTGTTAAAAAAAATATCTTTATGTCTATCAATTTACCAAGAAAAGAAAAAAATAATGTCTAATAAAAGAACTAAAGAGAGTAAGAAAAAGTATCTATTACCATTAATTCGTTTCAAATATTTGAATGATTACTTACAATATTTACAATTTGGTCTGCCTTTGTGGTAAAAAAAACAAAACCCTATAATGATCAACACAATTTGTTTTGTTTATCATTGTTTGTTTGTTTGTTTGTTTGTTTGTTTGTTTGTTTTCAGTTGTTCTGGACACCAACAAATGGTATCACGCCACCAGAATTCTTGGTAAGGATATGAGCATAACTATCGGGGCAGAGTACGATTAGAGGTATCGATATATCGGGCAATGGTCGCATCAATCATCTCGGATGGTGATGTTCAATCTGCGTTCTGCCGGAGTGGAAATGAACTGTGTACACACTAACCCTATTAATACCATTGCGACATATATCTATAGCCCTTGCCTGTTATATTTCGAGAGTGGTACAAATAGGGTTAATTTGGTCTCATCAGAATCGGTATCACAGTGACGAACCACCATACGATGGCGCTTAGTTTATTTTATTCAATTTCAAATGAATTATTTCATTTTGAATGATTACTTTTCGTGATATTTTGATGAACATATAGACGAACGAAGCCTTCGGAAAGTTCAGCTCCGATCTCTTTCGAAGGCTTCGTTGTCTGATAATGTATACAGATGCATGAGACATTATAAATATATCGGGAGATATGAACGAGGGTAAAACAGTCTTATGACATATTACTAAATAAATGTTTATATAGATATACATAATTGAAATGGTAATACATAAACCAATGATACGTCAAATAAGTAAACAATAAAACAGCTAATTTATCCTACCAATAAGTAAATCATGCCGTGAAATTATCGGGTTTCAGTGAAATTCAGAGCTAAAAACAGTTTCAATTTTGCTTTGTCTTGGGTGTTATTGTGGTCTAATAGTACCTTATATGTGATATTCTGGATAGAACATTTGATTTAGTTAATCAAAAAACAAAAGCCTTCTTCCCAGAGATGAAAGTATGTGATTACCATCATTCGAGTGCCAACAGACATAGAATGTATCGCTTGTATACGCTAATATGTTTCACACCTTGACCAGTTTTGCACATTTAAGTTTTTCCTAAGTATGACTGGAATT
Source organism: Eucidaris tribuloides (assembly GCA_001188425.1). Taxonomy (NCBI): domain Eukaryota; kingdom Metazoa; phylum Echinodermata; class Echinoidea; order Cidaroida; family Cidaridae; genus Eucidaris; species Eucidaris tribuloides. The sequence goes on along the minus strand of JZLH01S0093318.1, from coordinate 29,631 downwards.
ATTTGTAATATTTAGACAAATATTTTGTCTGTCCTATAAAGAGACAAATGACGAAATATTTTGTTAAAATGTTGCTACGACAGAATTACCTGGTGGATATCACAAATTGTTATTGCAAATATAAGAAAATGACAAGTAGTTAATAAAATATCGCACAATGAAAGGAAATAAGCAGATTTACACAAAATGCCATCACTGTTTTTTCAACTTTTTTTTAACGTTTTGTATGTAAAAAGAAGGTAGTATATAATGTTATGTTCTTGTTAATGATATTTTTTTATGTAGATGTATTATGGAAACACTCGATTTTAGAATTTAAGGTAGATTATTTTGACATAATTTTACGTTAATTGGCAAGTCTTCTATTTCACATTTTATGGGGTTATTTCTAGTAATAGTGTTATTTTTATGAAGCATTTTATGTTAAAAGGTATTGCACGAAAAGTTTCTTTATAATTATTCAGAGGTGAATGACTTTTTTGTTTCACTTTTATTTTCCCAGTAACATTTTAAGCTGTGAATCGACGATCCTTATAACCCAAGACGTTGTGAGTCGGATGCTCTTTTCTTGAAACAAACCTGTGCATATTACATTTTAAACTTTGCTAAAGGTTAATTTATACATTTTACTCGGGGAAATAGTGTTTATACTTGCTGGTACATTGGTGGTTTTGGCGGAAGTAACGTTTGTTTTGTGTCTTTGTTTCAAATTACACAGTTTGTAGTTTTATCACTATCTTATGTGCTGAGATGTATATTAACAAGTCAATGTAACTTTGAAAAAATATATTATCACTGTGTCTTTCGTTATAAAAAGATGTGTATATCGTAAGTACATGTATCGCAATAGAAGTTTCTTTGATTCTGAAGTGAGTGTAACTTTTTGTGTTTCATAGGCCTTGGCATTAAATGTAAACGTTTTAATTGCGTATTTTGTATTATTATGGTCAAGTAAAACGTACTCGGGACATTTTCAAAGCATCTTTTATTCTAAGGTGATTGTAAACTTTTCTTTTGCTTACATCTTACGTTACATGTAGTAATTCGATTGAGTCTTTTTTTTATTGAAACAGATATGTACAGAATACACTATTTTAAACTTTTTAATAGGCAAATTTATAAATTTTACTTGGGAGACAGTTTATACGGTTGGTTTTATACCAGAACATTCCCAATTCAAAAATCTTCTGTTTGCAGTTTCATTTGTTTGTTGATATCTTATAATATTGTACACTAGCAAAGCAATGGAGTTCGAGGAAAATAAATCTATTGTACTTCATAAAATCATTACGATTTATTATAGGTAATGCGAAGTCGTGACACATTGTCTCTTTTTCCATATTCTTTGCCGAATCTCTCTCGGTCAAGTAAACTTACAACTACGTGTAACAGGATTGGTATACGAGAGAACACACAACACGTCTTTTTTGGGGTGATCTTTATTTCTATGCAATGCATAAACATAATTATAGATGTGTGCTTAAACGTGTAGAAATAAACAAAGAAAATGTATATTATTTTTACCCCTTTTCAATAAAATTACAGAAATCAAATAAATCACACAAACGTTTTATTAAAACATCTCAACACAAACCACATCACACCACGTCATACGCCACTGACATCACACCACACCACATCACAACAGGGTATACCACATCCCACCACACTGGACCACACTGCATAACTAACAACACACCAGACTACAACACACATTACACCACTGACATCACACACCATACTACACCACACACCACACCACGCTACAATACACCCATTTCACCACATACCATACCACACATCACATCACATCTCACAACCTTACACATCACATCTCACCACATCACACATCATATACCACACTAGATACACCATACGACATCACACCACACACCACGCCACACACCACGCTACACATCCCATAACACCACATCACATTCCATGATACATAACACCTCATCACACTACACTGAAATCTCACCACACTACAGCACACATCACATCACACAACACCACACACCATACCACACCACAACTCCACACCACGTCCCACCACATCACACCACACCACACCACACCACACCACAGACCACACATCACACCATCCTATACCACATCCCATCATATACCACACACCATACTACACACCTTGCCACATCACATCACACAACACATCACATCTCACCACGTCACACAACACCTCACCACATCACATCACACAATACACCACATGTACACACCACACCACGCTATACCGCATCCATCATACATCACCTCACCACATCACATAACACATAAGACCACACCACATAACACCACACCAAACATCACACTTCACTGACATCTCACCTCACTAAAGTACACATCACATCACACCACAGATATTACACCTTAACATTAACAACAGACCACACCATACCCCATCACACCCCCACGACACATCACCGCACACCCTACCACACCATCCCACACCTTATCACATCACACCACATCACACCACACCACGCCACACCACATGCCATCACTCCAGCCACTCCGCTTAACACCATATCACACCACATTACATAACATCCCTCCACACCACTGACAACACACCACATTGACATCACACCACATCACATCACATCGCACCACACCACACAACACCACACGTCACCAAACCACACATCACATTTCACACCACTCTACACACAAACACCATCCCACACCACATCACATCACAATACACCACACCACATCACATCGCACCACACCTCATCACATCACAAAATTTACACCACGCCACACAACACCACAAATAAACATTATACAACACTTGTAACAGTATAAGATCAATTGAAAAAAATGTCAAAAAAAAAACAAACAAAAACAAAAGAGGATATGTACAGTTGAAATCTGAACGAAATGTTATATGTGATAAGAACAATTTCTGATTCATCAAGGCTTATTTATGACCGACAGGTAAGTGAAATACAACTCATATAAAGTAAATTCATATTTTAAGAATTAGTTTGATAAATGTTGTCATTGAAATTATATCAGCTGGCCATGGGCTATATTTTAAACAACATTTTGGTGAAAAGAGGAAATCCTTAGAAGTAAAATCTTGGTTAACTTGAGGAATCATATCAAGAATCGGGGCGTCTCACTCAATCAGGTAGTAATTGAAACTGAAAACTAGTCAACTGGACTTACTTGTTTGTTAAAAAGCGACGTTTCACGTCCTATCCGGGACGCAACGATTGGACATTTCAGAAGGCGCTCCATGAGTCAAAAAAAAAAATCTCAGGACAAATCTTCACGTAGTTCAACACCAACAGAGAAGCGGCGGCACAATATGTGACAATTCCCTACGTTTCCGGACTTTCAGAGAAAAATCCGTAGAATCGTAACTGCAAGCATAAAATTCCTGTCTCTTTCAAACCCACAAATACATTGAGACAGAAGTTAGTCCACCCTAAGGACAAGACGCCTAAGGACCAACAAAATAATGTGATATATGCCGTCCAATGTAAGAATGACGAGTATGAAGAGCTTTACATAGGAGCGGGCATAGGAGAAACAAAACACACATTGGCCAAACGCATGTACCAACACAGAAGAGCTAGCTCTTCTGGTTGTGGAGACTCTGCGGTATACTCCCATTTGAACAGTACAAATCACACCTTTGAAAACACGGACGTCGTCATCCTAGATCGCGAGGCACGGTGGTTTGAGAGGGGAGTTAAGGAGTCGATATACGTGAAAAGGGAGGTGCCATCTCTCAACAGGGGAGGGGACCTGCAGCACAACTTAGCCGGGGCCTACAACTCGGCTGTTCGGAAGATTCCCCGACGTTTTCCGAAATTCTTCGACCGCGTCACGGGTCAACAACCAATTGCCGCCGAAGATCAATCGGCCTGATGAAGCGTCCCGGATAGGACGTGAAACGTCGCTCTTCAGCAAACAATGAAATCCAGTCGACTAGTTTTAAGTTTCAAGTACATTAAAGAATCGGAGCGGTCATAAACAAGCCATGAGCAGTCAACAAACTTGTAAATAATGAACTAAGTAATGAATTGGTAAAGGGAAAGTTGTGAGAAGTACCTTCAACACATTATAATAACATATCTAAATCATATAATATACACATCATCTTACACCAAATGCTATACAGTGTAATAAGACATTAATTCTTCCATGGGAGCTTTAATTTTTAGACTGTGAACACTAAAGTGTTTGCTAAATATGAGAAGTATGCGGTGCGTGTATCTGAAATAATCAAGAGTCGTTTATCAAATATGTACATGTATATAAGGTACATACACCAAATCACAATTTAATTTTGTGTCCCATTTGCGTTTTGTCGCTACACTGTATAAATAGACCATTTTGTAATCTTAAAATAAAAATAACATGAACTCCGCTTTAAGGGTAATTAGTCTCGTGAAATGTTACCTTTTCCAATATATAGACCGAAAAAAACTTCTGTTTCTAACAAATGTTATAAATACGTAATGTACTAATAATTTCTCCTCGTTATAGACAAACATATACACATCACACATGTAAATCGCACTCTACATACATTACAATGACAATATACATGTATGTATATTGTCCGTCTTCAACACACACCTTTAATTTAATGAGTACATTATTTGGTCGTGTTTACAGACAACCATGTCCCCGACAACTAAACTTTGCCAAGACGCCTAACAAAAGTGGTCTCCATGGTAACACTGATCGAAATCAGTGTCCAAAATGTAGATGAAATTTGAATACACCTACCAATATCCCCTCTTTCTGTATAATGTTAAGAGGTAAAATATTGCCTTCTCCGGCGTATATAATATACATGAACAATTATGAATTAAATACGAACTAAACGACATTAACGTTCAAGCAGACACCCAATAGTGGATAATATGTGCAAGAGTGACTCTCCTTTATGTGACATATACATGTATAAACATTTACAGGAATCGTGTCACTGTTTGTTCTGTCCTAGCAATGATCAAAATTCCACTGAAATATCCTTAGTAATTCACATATCAAATATATTTTTGCCAGATACAGTATCTTCATATCTTGCCAGCTACACTAGCGTTCAATGATTCTCGTCGTCAAATATATATTTACAATGCAAAATGATAAACTCGTACGAGACTTTATATACACTTTTTATGAAGTTATAACATTAATATCCTTTATAAAGTCCATGCATACACTTTGTACAATTATTTAAACCAGAAATATTTCTGCTAGACATATATGTATATTTATACCAGTAGCGTCAGTAGAAAAATATTTACATTTATAATTATATGAACAAAATGTGGTAGTAGACTATATTGTGCAATTAAGGTCTTTTGTAAATTCAGTTATGAACATGAAAGCCACCGTCAAATCAGATTTGGATAGAGTCACTTTATAGCATGATGATTGTAATAAAAGTAAACCATGCGTACGTAGTCCTGAAAATGTAAAAGCATTATGGCCGGGTAAATTTTACTCTCAATTAATCTCTTTTTAACAAGATTCACGAGAATGATTGTACATTGATACAGCAGGTTAGAACATAACTATTGTCGAGGCCTAGTCCACTTACAGACAAAACAATGTTTTCCTTTTGTCCCAATGGTAGAAAATTTAAAGTGAAGAGTAGTCACATATCAAACCGCGCAAAGATTTTAACAAATTGATATTGAGTTCAACTTACTCTTGTATTACTGACAACCTCATGGCCTGTGAACATCCTTGACATTACAACATAATTCATTCATCTGCAATACAATTTCTGTAGACTCTAAAGTCTTACAAATAACTAACACAGCCATTCCACGTAAGGGTCAACATCAAACTCAAAAATTGAAGTGAAGCAAGTGATTTTTTGTCACTTATGATTCAAAAGAGGAATATTGAAACCATCTAAATCTCAAAGATTTTTTAAAATAAAGCATTTGAATTAAAGTTACAGCCTCCTGAACATACATGGACTTTGTGGTAAAAAAGAAGGGTTTGGGGTATAAATCACAAACAGAGAAAATAAATGAAGCTGATTTGTAACATGTTGCTTTTACTGCATTCATTAGGTAGCTATTCCAGTAAGTTTGATAAAACATTAAGAATTTTTCGAAATGCTTTTCATATTTTCCCAGTATTTCATCATGAAAACACCCGCGAAATATGTCACGCGAGTCACAAAATAAAGGGATTTTTTAAGATTACTAAAAAACTAGAAAGAGTTTCAGCTGGTGTTTGACATGTAAGTGAAGAAGTGGTGGTAGTGTATCAAGAGAAGTATAAACATTTTCATTTGCCCTTCATACCTTGAAGAAAAAACCAATCTCAAGAGTGTCACGCGAGTCACGCATAATGTATGTCGGACAAGTCACAAACCAGAGTATACACAAAAATTGAGAAAGTAAGTGAAGCTGATTGCTTTATCTGATTTCATCATGTAAGCTTTTCCAGTCGATTTGATAAAACATTGATAATTTTTTCGAATGCTTGTCATATTTTCCCAGAATGCCTATTTCATTATGAAAACACTCATAAACATGTCATGACAAGGTTTAAGATCTGACCATCATTTCACTGCCAAAACTGTGTAAAATATATTAAAGGGGGCTGAATTACCCCTTATTTTATGCAGAATTTAATTAGCTACAAGTTTAGTATAATTTCATTTTACATGTAAATAAATTAATTGGAGAAAAATGGAAAAATGTTACCCCTACCCCTTAATTTTGAAAGTGTGAAAAAAAAAGGTTCATTTGCCAAAGAAATATTCTGGGAAAACCAGTCAAGCTACAGGCCTGAAAATTTAATCAATTGGCCCTTATATATTCCTATAGTGATTAGATTTCTGATATCGTTGCCTTCATACTTTTTTTCAAAATAATTTGACAAATTTAGATTTACTAGATTTTGAAACCCAAACGTAAGTACACACCCTGTACATTCTATTATTTCATAATGTATTGAAATTTTGGATGTTTCTCTTTAAAACTACCCACCTGTTCTTATGAATACATTTTCTATACCAAAATGCAATATGCTAAATTAGTTGTTGCTATGTCTGGCAAGCCTCCAGCAAGCTGTCAGGCTGCTTAGAACACCTTTGTTAAACAGAATAGTATGCATAAATTTTGCATTTCTTATCACTGTTCTAAAGGCAACCATATGCCCTAGTCTGGCTTCCAGACATTTAATTAATCCATCTTGAAATTGATAAGGAAACTGCTATCTTTGGTCAACTGCTTCGAATAATACAAAAATCTGGATTTAAGGCACAGTAAGTATCTTTGAGGTAAAACAGTCAGAGAGTGAGTGTACAATGGAGGTCAAAAAAGTTGCATTGTCTAGAACTGAGACTACAGCCTAGTAGCTACACTGCAAAATACACACAAAAAAAAAAATGTTGACAAATCTAAAAAACAAAGCATATTTTGCTTTTCTGACTTCGAATCAGGCAAAAATTTCAGTCTAGAAAACATATTATTAGTTTGAAAAAAAAAAGTTCATAGTTTTGGTATTTGGCAGTCAAAATGGTGGTAGAACCTTGAACATGTATCGCGCGAGTTACATAATGGTAATTTTTTAAATAGTCCTGAAAAACTGAATTTTCACACTCTTTCTAAAGGTATTCACAATTACATCATAGTTATTCATATAACATTATAATTTAAGTCTTTAAACGCTTATGACAGCTATAAAAATGAACTGTGTCACGCGAGTCACGCATTTGTTGTCACGCGAGTCACATTTTCTTTGGCCATTTCTCGCAACTATGGAAATCTGGCACAATCTAACTTACGCATGAATTGAGCTAGGGTATTCAGTTTTTAGTTCAGCAAAACTAACTTTAATCACACTTGTAGTTTCATAGGAAAATCAATTTGAATAAAGTACTGTCAAAATTCCTCTTTTTATCACTGTCACGCGAGTCACGTCAAAGAAATTGCAATTATATAAAAAGTATTGATTTTGAACAATCATTTCAGAACTGAATCGTGTATTGCCAATGCCTTGATTCAAAAACATGTTAAATTGGTTTGAATAAAGCCAGTTTGATAACAGTAAGACATTGAAACTAAAATTTGTTCAAATGTCACGCGAGTCACTATGGAATGGCTAACAGAGAAATGGTTAATAAATACAAAGGGAACGTTCACTCAAAGAGTTAGATATGTAGGCATGTTATTCCATTGCACCAGCACTTAGGCTACACAAAATGTTATGTTTAAAAGAGCACTACATCGCGATATAATGTTCCATATAAAACTACTGTCTAGGAACAGCAGTCCTATTTAAATTCCAAGTAGGAATAGTTTGGTGCGGTCTTTTTCCAACTCTCAAAGTATTCATTAGTACTTACAAACAGGTATTTTTATTTTATAAAATTAAAGCTGGAATTTGGGGTTTTGATTGTCGGACGTAGAATAGGACACTTATTGTAAAAATTATGTCTTCAGAAATTGTAATGTTTGAATGTCGATTCCCTCTATACAGGGTGGCCCAGAAAGAATGCTACGAGTATGATCGCTAATATCTTCACCATTATCGGCAAAATGTCATCAATTTTTATTTCGTTGGTTAGAACATTCTCTTTTCAATAAAATGATATCAAGATCATTGATTTTGAGTAAGGCGTTTTGATTCTAGGGCCATTTTTCGGAGGCAATGCAATTTCCCAAATTTGTCAATTTTTCAACAGCGGCGGTCATCGGAACGCCTAGATATTGTGGCCTCTCAGCTTGCCATACCAGACAAACCGCGATGACAATTGAGATGTAGCTCGTATCGTCTTCTTTATGAAAGCGAGGGCATTCCGGCCTCTTTGTCATCGCGGTTTGTCCGGTGTGGCAAGCTGAGAGGCCACAATATCTCGGCGTCCCGATGACCGCCGCAGTTGAAAAATTGGCAAATTGGGAAAATTGCATTGCCTCCAAAAAATGGTCCTAGAATCAAAACGCCTTACTCAAAATCAATGATCTTGGTATCATTTTATTGGAAAAAGAATGTTCTAACCAACGAAATAAAAAATTATGACATTTTGTCAATAATGGTGAAGAAATTAGCGATCATACTCGTAGCATTCTTTCTGGGCCACCCTGTATAAGTGCCAGATAAAGCTTTGAGTGGGCATTGATAACACCATCAAGAATTTTCAGTGCGAGGAAACCACAAAGCCCCGACTGAGATTTGAACCCAGGACCTTTATCTAACAAGACCAATGTCTTGAAATCTGTCTCAACGGGAGCACGGATAGGTCAGTTGGTAAAGCATTGATCTTGTTAGCCAAAGGTCGTGGGTTCAAATCCCAGTTGGGACATTGTGTTTGTTTCCAGCACTGGATATCCTTTCTTGAATCAAAGTAATTTAATCTTACCACTATGGTATTATTATGGACACCATCAAAAGTTGGATACTGGTAATGGCATCAAGGCCCAGAAAAGGTGAGAAAGTAGTCTCGGTTCCAGACCATGCGACTTTTTCCATCCCCAGAGTACTAATATCACTTCCTCTCTGACTTTTTCTACCTTCACTCTGCCTAGTCGATCTACCTCAGAAAACTAGTGTAGGCCTAATTTCTTTAAGAAATAGGATAAGTTCTTGCGTCTGGAAGCCAGACTAGGGAGAAAGTCGACGTCATCATTAACGCTATAACACTTTGGGCTAGGGTACCGGTCTTACGTCATAATGTGATGGATTCCATGCAATAATACTACGTGGTGGAGTAATGTAACATCATGGTGGAGGAACAGGCACAAACGTGGATGTTATCGACGACTTTATCGGCTGAAGTTATGACAGAGTGGGTAGAACTTTAACAATTATCATTCTGTATAAGAATGAGAAAAAAACACATACAAGGAACATTGTCGTTGTTTTGAATAAAAAAAGATTTATAACTATTCCATCGAACATAGATCTTATCAAAACAAGTAGTCTTTTCTTCAATAAAATATAAAAGAAGACGTGACCCACTAATTAATTGAATATTTGTTTGTTATTGTATAGTGTACTGTAAATAATATATACTTCTGTTCAATTGTATGAAAATTTAATAACCTACTCTCCCCAAAATAGTTTTCCTTATTTCCCAAAGCTAACTGCTATGTCTGGATATAAACTGAGGGATGTTCATATCCAGTAGCGGAGATTTCATGTAACTAGTTGGGGACTCGGGGGGGGGGGTTGAAACCGACTGAAGGCGAAATAATAATACCCTCGCGTGGAAAAAAAAATGCTCCGAGGGTGCTGTACATATCTACATGTGTATTGATAAAAACTGGAAAGCGTGACTTGAAATTCCTCTCCCCCTGTATAAATCGAGTTTAAAAAACCTATGTCCACCTCATTTATCTTTTAAATATGTTCGTAGATAACATAATCTACCCAAAATGATAATAAATATAAACCATAAAATCAAATTCTATAAAATTGAGGGTGGGACGATAAAAAGAAATCGAGGGGGGTACACATCCCACGTTTGGACATCTGTTCCTAAACATCAGTGTGTAAGGTGTGTATACAGAATTCTATTTGAATTATTAGAAAACGTAAAGATGTTAACTCCACACCGATTTTGCAATGGCCCGACCACCCAAACGGTTTTACACAAAGTCTTTAAACTACGTTTGATGCAGGTATAATGCATCAAGCAATGAGGAATTTGATTCTAATTGAAAAGTGAAAGGAGGGGAAATCTGTAGAAATGCTCTGCACTGGCTACACGGAAACAAACGGAGTCTGTGCTACAGATCTAGAAATTTGTGAGGTCTTAAAAAATACATTAAAACAGTGCAGTTAAATCGTCATAAATCACAAAACAATCAAATAATTCGTTTTATGATGTGCCCCTCCACCTCAGTGTTGAAGGGTTAAGAACACTCACAATGGGATGCTTAGTGTCACGAAAACTAAACCTTGAATCTATCCTGTACGTAGACCGGGGCGGTCACTGGCAGCTGTGATGTATGATGGGAGATTGGTGTTAACAGACTTAGGAGATGATGTCATTACATAGTATCTACTTGGTGCATCATGTAATGGTTGTCGATGATTACTGAGTGTGGGGGATGCAGTAAGTTACACTCCTCCTTTCATTATTCTGCAGTAACAAAGAGAGTAAAATTAATGAAGCGCATTAGTCTTTTGAAATGGGTATAGGTACTGTTATTTTGCAATGGTAGCCGTAATATACAGAACAAGCTTTAAACTGTATCCACACATGAGAATAAGAAACAGAATTTCTGATAATCAACAGTCTTCATAACTTATAATAAATGTCAAGAAAGTAAATAACAAGACTTACATAATACTATATTTCTATATTTTCTGTCACATCATGAATATCTTTAATGATGGAAAGACGGTATTCATAAATGTTCACATTTATCAAAACCTATTATTTATCTGACAATTTATCACTACCACATTATTCTTGATACAGATTTTCACTAATTTTGCCTGTTATACAGGCACAGTTGGTTTGGGCAGGACTTCTGAAAATATTTTGGAAAAAAACATACAGAATAATAACTGTACATGTACATGTAACCAGGGGGAGGAGGCGGCCGCGCTATTATTTTCAAAGTAATGAAAATTAAGAGGTTTAATTTTTCTTGAAAATTTCGCCCCCCCCCCCTAAAACTGTACCCTGGCGCCACCCCTGGCTGTAATACATTTAACTAGCGCTTTGTCTTATAAACATTGTCGGACTTCATTTGCTGGTGGGTTCCTTTTTTCAAATTGAAAGACACAATTTAACAATGACCACAGTTTTAAAAATGTGATCTACATATGATCCATGCTCTAAGTGTCTTTGATAAGGTCTAAAATTAAGCCCGGAAAAAAAATGTTCTTGAACATAATGATTCGTTGCTATGAAAATAGTGAAAATGTACGAATACTCAGTTTTACCGGATTCACCTGTCCATTTCCTCCCATGGACTACTGTGTTACAAATCTATTTTACACTGGCGTAGCCAGGGGCTGGGAGCATACTAGGGCCATGACCCCCCCCCCCTATTTAAAAAAAAACAAACAAAAAATAAAATTAAAGTCACAGAAAAATCACGGCACACACGCAGGTGCGTCAATCCATTTTTCGGATAAGGGGGGGGCAATATTTTCATTGGCGTGGTAACAAAATTTAAAAATTTTCGGCGCGCTCCGCGCGCAAAATGGCAATGTAAGCTAGCAATTTTTCGCGCAAGGTGTGTCGTAAAATTAAATATTGTGTAATAGTTCAATGGTTTTGTAGTGCCTTGTGCTATTCTTGCATTACGTTTTAAGAATGATTCAATTTGTTAATTTTTTTGTAGGGTGGCAAAAGTAAGAAAAATGTCACATTTTCGGCGCGCTCCCCGCGCAGAATTTTAATAATACATATGTTAACAATTTTTCTCGCAAAGAGCGAACAAAAAAACAGAACATTGTGTAGGTTTAATGGTTTTGTAGTGCCTTATGTTGCTTGTGAAACATATCATTTTTCAATTTGTCACTTTTTGGGGGGAGGGTGGGGGAGCAACACAATAAGTCTGCCCCAATATTTTCATTGGAGTGGTAATAGAATGATATAATTAATGGTTTTGCAGTGCTTGCGCTGCTTTTTAAACATATAATTTTTCAATTTATCAGGGTTTTTTGAGGGGGGAGGGGCAAAACAATATGTTTGTCCACACATTTTCATTGGCGTGGTTATAAATTGTCAAAATTTTCGCAAAATTACAATGTCGGCAAGCAATTTTTCGCCCGAGGTGCGAAGAAAAATTGAATATTGTGAATGTATGGTTTTGTAGTGCCTTGCGCTACTATTTAAACATAATTATTCTTGCATTATGTTTTAAGAATTTTGCAATTTGTTAACTTTTCTAGTATAGGGTATATAGAAAAACGTCACGTTCTGCATAGGGGGTGATCCCTCACTCGCCCTCCCCTCATAAAAATTGGCTACTCCTCCAGCATATAGGTCTAAATATAAAATGTGATTATTCGGGCATTAATCAGATATTTTGATAAATAAAAATGTGCCCCCCAAAACAAATACATCTTATACGATAATATGATAATAATCTTGCTAACTGAAAATATATACTTTTTATATTTTTTAAAGTAAAAATGCAAATATTATTTGCCTAATTAGCCAGAATAATGAATTGAAAGTGGATGAAATATTCGGATTGATTTGTTATTAAAGAAAAACCCCTCCCAGATCCTCCCCAAAGCTATCCCAATTTTACCAAAAAGAAAAAACATGAATTTAAAAAAATGAAAGAAAAAAAAACCCGACCCACCCAACCCCTGTTTTTTTTAGTTTTTTTTTTAGGGGGTATATGTTCCTTCACTTAGTCGATCCTCCACGTCTGGCCCCCCTATTGAAAAATCCTAGCTACGCCAGTGTGACTACTTTGTTCTCGCTCAAAAATGTGTTTATATTTCTATGGTACTGAATTGTAAAATCAAAACGATTCATATGTTGTATTTCTTTTTTACGTTACTACTTGTATGCCACACAAATTAGATAGACAATTAGGCCTACACACTAAAGAAAATTATAAACTATGCGTAATACAATAATACAAATTCGTTCAGACAAGACATCCTGTCTCAACGAGACACCTATGACAATGATAATGAATAGTTTATTGTTCACAGTGTCACTCTCCAATGTGTACAATGACGACACATGATACACAGCTAACACTGACTTACGTGGTAGACGTTAACCTGGATTCCTCCTTCACCAGCCCGATCGTCCCCCCGATCGACCCTCTGACCGATCTCCTTTAAATACTTCTCGTGATCTCCGTCCACACTAGTGCCACAGTGGCCCAACCTAGGTAGATGACAAGACGGTATACAGGGGATTAGACCACGGGAATTAAATACACTGCTAGATTTACATGTAAGGAGTACGACCCCGGGAGTACGACATGTACTTTAATATGTAAGATTTTATTCTTGAATGTCTAGGTTAGAATTACAAAAATGGACACAGCTTTGTGTGGGCCATGTTTATATTGTGCACGCACGGAAATTACTATTCTGTCGTGGCTTCGTTCGCCGATTGACACAAAATTGCAGGCGCGGTTCTAGAGCAAAAATTTTAGGGGGGCTACAGGGGGGCTTGACGGAAACATGCAAGGGAGCGAAGCGACCGAGCGGGGGGAGGGTGTGGGAGGGGGGATACCCCCCTCCCACGGTAGGAACTTTTTGAAAATACACATAGAAAAGACGTCATTGCGGGCATGGTAAATAAATATTTTAAAGGTATATTTTATGAAGATTATTAGGGATTATTTTCAAAAGATTACAGGAAGTGTGTGAAAATTGTAATGGGGCAGTGATACTTGCGAGAGAGCGAAACCTCCGAACGGGGGGAGGTTGTGGAAGGGGGGGATACCCCCTCCCACGGTAGGAACTTGTTGGAAATACGCATTGAAAACTACGTTTTTTTTTCTAGGCATGGTAAACACATACTCTTGGCAATGGTATATTTCATCAAGATTAGGCAATGGGAAGTCATACTTGCGAGGGAGCGAAGCGACCGAGCGGGGGATGGTGTGGGAGGGGGGTACCCCTTCCCACAGTAGGAACTTTTTGAAAATGCGCATAGGAAAGACGGGTTTCGAGGCATGGTAATTTTTTTGGCAATGGTATGTTTTATCAAGAGTGGGGATTGGGAAGTCATAGTGAGTGCGAGTGATAGTGTGGGTGTGGGGCACCCCCTCCCTCGGGAGGAACTTTTTGAAAATACGGATAAAAAGATGTTTTTCTAGACATGTTAAATACACGTTTTTGGCAATGGTATATTTTATCAAGGGAAGTCATACTTGCGAGGGAGCGAAGCGACCGAGCGGGGAGGGTGAGTGAGGGGGAACACCCCCTTCCACGGTAGGAACTTTTTTGAAAATACACATAGAAAAGATTGTTTTCTATGCATGGTAAATACATTATTTTTTGGCAATGGTATATCTTGTCAAGATTAGCAGATTAGGGATTGGGAAGTCATACTTGCGAGGAGGGTCTGGGAGTGGGGCACCCCTCCAACGGTAGGAACTTTTTGGAAAATACGCCTACAAAAGATGTTTTTCTAGGCATGGTAAATATATATTTTTTGGCAGTGGTATATTTTATCGAGGGAAGTCATACTTGCGAGGGAGCGAAGCGACCGAGCGGGGAGGATGTGGGAGGGCGACACCCCTTCCACGATAGGAGTTTTTGAA
>JZLH01S0093313.1:18279-28888 GCA_001188425.1 Eucidaris tribuloides | reverse complement strand
TACTATGGAGGTAAAAAAAGTTGCATGGTCTAGAACGGAGACTACATATGCCCATTTGCTTCACTGCAACATACCCAAACAAAACAATTATGACATATCTAAAAAACAAAAGCATATTTTGCATTTCTGACTTCAGAAATGAATTCAGCACAAAATTTCAGTCCAGAAAACATATTTTTCATCGATTATGAAAACATAAATTTCATATTTTGGGGTATTTGGCAGTCAAATGGTGGTAGAACCTCGAACCTTGTCTTAAATACTCTTCTGTGAGTTTGAAAGGCAAGATTTTTCACAAGGTTATTTTTATTCTATTTATGTTTCGAATGTCTTACATACAATCAATTTGCCATGAATTTTGAATTCAGATTATTTTACAATGGGAATTCAAGACAAAAATATGTACCCAATGTTGATTTTCATTCACTTTGTACAAAGTCGCGATCTTTGCAAATATACTGTAAAACCACCACAAAATATTCAGTGTATAATACAGTGCTCCATAATTTATTTCCTTCTGAGGGTCTATCAAATCGAACTTGCTTTTACTTTGACTTCTTCCACTTCATAATAAAAAAACACACACACAGAATTTATATTCTCTTTTTGCTACACTTATGTTTATATAATGATGTTTAAACGTAATTATCTGTTCTAGGGTCAAGTCAATGATAATTAGGTTTTGCATTAATTTTGACAGTAACTCCTCTTTGTATAAATGGAAAATAAATGAAATGAAAAATTACATACAACACAGTATGTTCAGTATGTTGTTTCAACCTGTGACAGTACAACAATCATAACATCAATATTACTGTGATTCAATCAATTTGCAAACTACCGATGCCTAATGAGTTTACCTCGATTAATATTCAGTTATCGACGATCGCTCCGTCACTTTGTTTTGCCCTGATTACGAGGTCAAAGTCGTGGACGCTCAGAAGCTGTCATCGCACCGCGACGGTCAATATTGGATTATGACTGACGATCACTACACCGCATTACGCTTGCTCGCACAACACTCGGGAACCAGGGGTTGTACGGCAAAAGTTAACAGCATCGTGCAACGGCCGAGGCAGCGCGTAAATTCTGGATATTAATTAGTTCTTCGTGATGAGAGTCATCCTAGTTGAAACACAGACGCCTGTGCCCGGTCCAATTAAAACAATAACTGTCTGAAGATCAACAGTGTACGACAACGTGGCCTGACCGTTAAAAGCCTGCAGCTGGCCAAATAGAGTTAATTAATAATTGTTTAAGATCAACAAAAATGTAAATTGTGGAAATGATGTGCTAGGGATGATTTATTTAGTGAATCCAAACTTATCAAAAAACCTACAGTAGGGCCTACTTGATACACATTGTGAAACTAGTGTGTTTAAACTCTTTAGAGACACAGGCTAACATTGTGGAGCTTTAAATTAAAAAACTGTCAAACTTTGCCATCTCAGCTACATACATGTACATGTAGTAGTGTTTGAATGGACAAATAAATACAAAATTTTGGAAATTTGTGCCGACACTGGAAAGATATGAACGAATAAACAATTAGTACTTGGGCCGAATACAAACTAGCCTAGATCTACACACAGTAAGTCTATGGGAAGAAATGAACAGGTGAATCTGGTGAAATTACAATTTCCACTTTTTCAAAGCACTACATTATCATTTTGAAATACAATTTTTTTCAGGTCTTCATTTTTAGACCTTATCAACGACACTTAGAGCATGGAGGATTATGTACCTCACATTTTTAACTGTAGTCATTGTCAGTCTGTGGCTTCATAAATGTGTCTGCCAGTACAATTTGCACCAATACCTTAAAATAGGTGCCAATCGCCAATAATGTAAAAATAATGCAATTTGTTCTTTCATTTCTAAATAAGAAAAGGACAGTCCTTATAAATCACTCGTAAAATTTGTGATTTACATACATGTACCGTACATGGATATTTTCAAGAAATATGAGATTTTATCACATTTTTGTGTGAAATGTTTTTTGCAAATATTATTTGTCTCGAAGAAGTACATCACAAAATTCATTTTTAACTTCAAACATCCCAACACAGTTACAATAAAAATTACATTGTTAGAAAGGACTACAAGTTTTGAAACAACACTTTTCTAATACATACAGCTGTTGGAATTTGAGACTGCATTCCAAAAGTTTGTTATTGTGGTGTTGCTCAAAAAGACCGGACACGGAGTTAAAGTACAATTCATGGTGTTAATGTTCAACATGCTCAGTGTGCAATTCATGGTGTTAATGTTCAACATGCTCACTGTTACAATTCATGGTGTTAATGTACAACATGCTTGGTGTTAATACAATTCATGATGTTAATGTACAACATGCTTGGTGTTAATACAATTCATGGTGTTAATGTTCAACATGCTCAGTGTTAAAACTCATGGTGTTAATGTACAACATGCTCAGTGTTAATGCAATTCATGGTGATAATGTACAACATGCTCGGTGTTAATACAATTCATGGTGTTAATGTTCAACATGCTCAGTGTTAATAAAACTCATGGTGTTAATGTACAACATGCTCACTGTTACAATTCATGGTGTTAATGTTCAACATGCTCAGTTTTAATAAAACTTATTGGTGTCAATGTACAACATGCTAAGTGTTAATGCAATTCATGGTGTAAATGTTCAACATGTTCGATGTTAATGCAATTCATGGTGTTAATGTTCAACATGTTCGGTGTTAATACAATTCATGGTGTTAATGTTCAACATGCTCAGTGTTAATAAAACTCATCGTGTTAATGTACAACATGCTCAGTGTTAATGCAATTCATGGTGTTAATGTTCAACTTGTTCGGTGTTAATACAATTCATGCTGTACAACATGCTTGGTGTTAATGCAATTCATGGTGTTAATGTAGAACATGCTCGGTATTAATAAAATTCATGGTGTTAATGTTCAACATGCTCAGTGTGAATAAAATTCTTGGTGTTAATGTTCAACATGCTCAGTGTTAATAAAATTCATGGTGTTAATGTTCAACATGCTCCGTGTTAATACAGGTGTCACCTGTAATTGTTTTTAAATTAAATGAACACAAATTTATGGTGTCAAATTTGACACCAGTGTATTATTTCAATCACTATTTTGAAATTGATTTAATACCAAATTTATGGTGTCAAATTTAACACCAGTTGATTTTTCAATCACTGGATAACACATCAATTGGTTTTAAATGCAACAATAGAATCTTTGCTTTGCATCTTCAGATAAGTTTACACAAACAATACTCATTCAATTTCCCAGTTCCAATTCAGAAAAAAAAAATTCACCAAAACAATGAAATAAACATGCAATTGCAATTTCTCGCCAAAGTTCTCTGATATTTTATACTCTCTTAAAATATGTTTTTATCATTGCTTATGATATTACATGTACACATACTAAATTAAATGTACTGGTAGATATCCTTCCTTCATAAACAGGATAGGGCTACTTGCATTTTTTTGAAGAAAGTATAAAATTTGATACCGAGGTGATACAAGTTTATTATTGTTATTCACAAATTGTTATTAATACTGGTACCCCAGTCTCAATCAGATAAAAACTGTAAAACACCAATAAAATTGTGATATGAGTCCTTGCTTTATAAATTATACTCAGTTCACAAAACCCTGATGGGATTTGAATGCAAAGGAGAAGAAAACCTGGAAATGCAAAACAATGTCTGGTTATTTGCGTGTCATTTATTTTCAAGAGCAAACAGCTATTCATGAGTCTTATACATTTATGTAGCCCATAACTGAGTATGGTTTACACTTTTTTCAGTTTCTTACTTGACATTAAACCATGCTTAAATAGACTTTAAACCAGTTTCAGTGAAGTATTATGTTTCTTTTGATTTCTGATCAAACTTTCCCCCAGTGAGTAAACGGACCCACTTGAGTTTTTGCACTCTGGTGTACTGTTTGTGTTCAATCTAGAATTTTGTTATGAAAACTGAAATTTAACTTATAGCTCAATGATCTTGAAAAGTTACGGGAATACTGATTAGTACCGTAAAAAAAAAATGATTCATCAGACAAGAAATTAGGCTGGTAATGATGCAAAACTGCCTAACTACAAGTGGACCAATAATGCCAGGTCTGTGGGCAAAGCATGCCTAACTGTATGACATCTCTCCACTCATAAATGCCTAACTGTTATCCATTGCGTAAATCGTGCTAGTTATGAAACCAATGCTCCATAAAATATGCTAGTTTTAATGTCAGAAACTGTATTTTTCCAACCCTGTTAACGTTGCAGGAATATTGAGCTGATTTAGTGAGCTGTTTTTAACATTCTTTTATGAAATAACACATATTTCCTAACATTCAAAGTAACATGTCCCATGCTAAGAATTGTTTTTTTTTCCTTTACCTCTCAATAATTACCAAGTTTGTTACACGCATTTGGACTCTGTTCCTTGCAAGTATTTAGAATACAGTACTTTAGCTATTTTTTATTTGTTTTTATTTTTTACATGAAAAATAAATCAAACAGTTATCTCACACCTAACAGTGTGGCAATTGTCCATTGTTTTCAGGTATTTTTATCTACATGTAGGCCCTATGTAGGCCCTACATGTATGTCATATTATCGATGGAATGAATCAAATCTGAATATACACATACATACATGTACATATACATGTAGCTATGCCTAAAAATGAAAGCTAAAAAATAGTAGAGGCATACCAAAGAAATACAAAGTCTCTATAAGTGACTAAACAACTACTTTCAGCAACAGAAACCATGGAATTAATAAAATAATGATGATAATAATAATAAAGGCATTTATATAGCACAGATACAATAATATTATTAAATAAAATACTCTACTGCGCATTACAATATAATTATTTTGTACACATGTATCAAAACACAATTCAGGTTAAAGTCCAATAAACAAATAATAAACATTACAATATAATTATTTTGTACACATGTATCAAAACACAATTCAGGTTAAAGTCCAATAAACAAATGGGTTTTTAACCTCTTCTTAAACTCATTTACGGAAGGTGATTGAATGAGAAGGATGGAGCATTTGATAAACTTACAACACAACAACAAAAGGGTACAACATGTAGTCCATAGTATCTTCTTGTTCAACTCAGAACAGGTTTGATTATGACTTGCCTAACTCTATGATGTAATGAGCTCAGCCAAGCACATACTTGTTACGGCTACAGTGCCTAACTCTACTGTTTGTTGAGAAGCTGCCCATGTGTGTCTCATAAAAATGCCTAACTCTATGAAGACTGAGGACTTGGATGATGGGATTTTATATATCTGCCTAACTACATATATATGTCTACAAGCAACAGTTACAACAGGGAGGAAATTTACATGTACACCCTGTATGCCTAACTTTATGTGGGGTGATTATAGGAAGATCCACATTTGCCTAACTTGAAAAATTTTGACACAAACACTTTGCCTTACAGTGAGAATAAAGTTTAAAGCACTGTATACGTTTTCAGTTTAAAAATCTGAGCTGCATGATCCCCATGCTACAGTGTCTCTGACTATGGTCAAAATGAAGCCCTGAAAAATCTGAGTCTCTTAAAACGATCGTAAGTGCTTTAAAAAGTAACAAATCATCGAAGACGACATTCCAGCTTCCCCATAGGACGCTGTGTTGCAGAATTTCTTATTCCGCCGATAGGAAAATTTAATGTCCAATTGTATCCGCACCATATGCTACTAGGTGACAGCATAACTGTTCCAAACTTTTGTGTTCTCACAGGTGTTATTATTCGCATTCAAACACTGTCAGATATGTCAGCATAGCCCAAAATTCGACAATTTTTTAAACGTGTCTTCCACAGTGTTACATGTATATGGCGTCTTTAAGCAAGCATGATTTCCATTTGCTCATTTGATCAGATAATCTCCCTATTACATTTGTAATCATCTAGCACATACACTGTGTTTGGGGTAATTGTTTTTGTTTTTTTGGAAATTGTCACATAAATTTGCTCCTTTCTTACCCACTTTTATAAGTAGGCCAACTTGTACTTGAAACCCGAGCTGTCTTATCACTTCTTGAAATACATAACTTCACTTTTGAGTCATGATACATGTAGATGATGATATGAAAAGACCTGAATGTATGAAAATCAAAGCTGAAAATATTAACAAACTATAAGTTAATGACCAGTAACGTGGGGGGGGGGGGGGGTAGGGTTCATTCACATAATACCCATGCTTGTTTTCATCCAAAAAAGGATACATTTCTGAATTCAGATAATTAGTGACACCTAGAGGTAAAGCTAGGAATATATTTTTCCTCTAAATCTTTCTCAGCCATTCCACGTAAATGTCACGCGAGTCACGCATGTTTCATGTCACGCAAGTCACAAAGAAGGGTATAGATCAAAACCGAGATAATATTGGAGCCGAATCCAATACTTGATCAAGTAAATCAATCATCTATTCCCTGACATGTGACTCGTAAGACACAGCATGCGTGACTCGCGTGACACAAGTATGAAATGGCTGTTCTAATTTTCAACAATTCATTGTCAGTAAAACACCTTGACAATTTTGTTACTGTAGTTGGTACTAGGCCTACATGACAGTATGTCATATTTTCAAACACTATCATTACCTCAATACAAATCCCTTGTCCCATTTGATGCTGTGCAAATCACTTGATTAGCAAAAGACGTCGACGTCACTAGAACTTTGTATTTACTGTACACTATCTCTGCTTCACTACAAATGGTGTGGCATAGATTTCGGATGGTGTAGGCAGGAGATGGTCTACCCATTAACAACTTAAGTAGCATCGATATCGTCCTGAGAGATCGTGTCCGATAAAAATGTACACAGAGATCAACACCGATGTCCAAAGCTTTCTGGACTAACCAGAACCCTGATTATTACAGGTACTTTCTTTTAACCTGTTGAAATTATTTGATAAGAGATTAGAGGAAAAAGAAATCTACTAAACCTTTCAACTTTACGAATACTAACGGATTTAGTTTCTGTAGACCTTTGTTATGTATATTCTTCAGATTATTGTGTAAAATTAGTGGGCAAATGGAGTCAAAAGTGGGTAGAAACCAAAAGCAACTGAGGTTAACGTTACTGCAATCTTCATCAAAATATTTGGACGCAATACAAATTTACATTTTGACGAAGTACAACACAATACACACCAAAACAACAGCAAACAGATTTTGCAGCTCAAATTCATAACATATTACTTGACACGTCGATTGCAATGTCTATCTAGCTCGCTTACCTGAATCTAGTTCCACAAATCATTGTTGCAAATGTCAAACTTTTCTGCAGTCAACAGAAGCCGTGTTGATTCGAGACCTCGTGGTTAATATTGTGTAGTGTTGACAACGTGAAGAAAAACGGGGATTTCCCTTGTTGCAAACAGTTGCGCACGCTGCCTTGTGTGTTGTGAACGGCACATGTTGTTCCCAATAATTGCGTGTAATGCCGGGTGTAATGCCATAAGTTTAACGCCATTTTAGCTCCTTGTTCGTTCCATTCTTCTTATCTTATTACTTGAATTCATAGTCCAAACTGAGGTCAAGTTTTCACTCGTCATCCGGTAGTCTATAAGACAAGCAATGAAATAAAAACACTGAAGATTTTGACACAAAAATCCAAACCCTTCTCTGACACCAGTCACGATACAGTTACACAATTTTTGCCAAGAGAGGACGCTACACAAGTTAATCCAGAGCGGAAACCCGCTCTGAGTTAATCAAGATGGCAAAGTTGAGTGAATATGCAGCACTATACTAAAATCTTTACAAGTCATTCATATTGCTTAAAAGTTCAAATGCATTGTATTCTGTATCACAAAGAATTGAACTATAATCACATTTTTTTTTTTCAATTAATCAGATCTAAAATGTAGATTTATATATTAAAGTAATAGTCTAACATTGTGGAGTTTCAAATTAAAAAATTGTCGAACTTTGCTATCTGAGCTACATAGTAGTGTCCAAATGGACAAATAGTGGGAGACGGTAGGGCGTAAAAAGGGCTGTTTGGTTCAGATTCTTCTAAAAGCACCAAATTTGGTCCATATGTCGATCATACCATACTATTACCATTTTTGACGGGCGCCAAGAAGGGCGCCCTCTGGGGGCGCCATTTTCGTTAAAAATCCAATATGGCCGCCATCAGAGCTAATTTCAGCTACAGTTTCAAATTAAAAGGTCCATTGTGATAAACATTTGTGTTTTTTAGGGGTTTTCAGGGTCACAGAATCTGATTCTGATATTATTTTATTGATATGATGTCAGCATTTTGCCTAGGATTTTATTAAGATTCATACATTAACAAAACCTGACATATAGGGCATCTTGAATTGTTGCCTATACAGTGGTGATACATGTTTAAGGATTCTGAGATCAGAATGTTATGATTCTTACAAACAGTAATGAATTTGGCACATTTATGTAGGTTCACACTCGTCTTCCTTTTATCTGCACCAAGACAAGCACCAGTCACAATATTGGTAAAATCCAACACTTCCACCATCTGGGTTAGATGGAAATGTAATTTCAATCCCAATGGTCATAATGGCTAAAAAGGGGACATATTGGGGATATCACACCATACTGAAAAAAGGAGGAAATTGGATGGGCTAGAATCCCTATGGAACAACACAGATAATGTATCACGTAGGATCTTTCCAAAAGCACAAAATACATGTATGTACCCGCAGGACATGTAATACTCGTTTTAAATCTTTTGTTGGGACCTTTATTCCTGCAGCCAAAGGATGTAAACAATCATTGTCTGATATATTTTTTTTATTGAGTTTTCATCTTATAGGCTGTATGTTATGCTATCTATATGGTGCATGGTGTGGACGTTTATCAGTGTTAAATATTCAAACATCTCCATTCCCCAATATATGTACTTATGGAGTCTTTCCTCTTGTGTTAAGGCCTTTTTAAAAAAAAAAAAAAATCTTTAATTGCTTACAAATCCTGTAAATCAAAGATGGCGTCCAAAATGGCTGTACCACCAACCGGCAGTGGGCATATTAGTAAATTGATCATTATTCATCCCTGACAAGAAACTCTGATGTCTATCTCCATTTTTATGAGTCAGTAAATAATATGAAACCATTGAAATATTAATTGCTTATTAATAGAATCATTGCAAATCCAAAATTGCTTCAAATATGACTGCCAATATGCCTCTTATTTTGATAAAATGATCGGTCATAATGATGTGAATTTACTATCTTCCATTCAGTTTAAGGGATTTGACAATCCAGTTACACAAGCAATAGTGGGTAACTGGGTACAATTTTTGGAAGGGGACAATATTTTCAAAGGTGGCATCAAAGATGAGCAACAAAAGTTATTTTATGGCAGTACAAATTAATAATTTACTTTCTAATAAATGAGTGACCTCAGTGATCACTCAGGGATCTGCCATTAACATCTGAGGTGGACCAGCCCTAGTTATCCCTCAAAGACTGCCTGTAAATATTTTTGAAGAAATATGTTAAAGACTACTTTCCATGATACACACCATACCAACTGGACGCTCATAGGAACGCGTAGAAGTCGGGACAAGAAGAAAAAAAAACTAACAATCTCTACTACAACTACAGTGTAACTGATGGTCACTTTGACAATGCAGAAAACCTTGAAATTGATAACTAGCGTGGCTGCATGCCTAATGAATATGCGATCATGACAATTGTGGAATAAAAATCTAAATCATGGGATCTTAATTCTCACGATATTATGATTAGGGAAAATTGTGATTTTGTACAATTGTTTTATGCTATATGATTATTCAATGACAGATGTTTGCACTTGTTTTCATTGGTAATATCAATCCTAAATATGTATACTAGAAAATCGTACAGGGAGATACATGTATAGCCAATGACTCGCATGTAAAACTATATATACTTGATTTTGGGCACCATTATGAATGAATAGGTCATGCGGCAGTGTTTAAATTTGACTTATGGCTAACTAAATAGACTTTAAAACCTCACAAAACTCAGTGCCAGACGGCCAGACACCAAAATCATACTCCTACTATAATTACATGTATGAAAATTTGCTGACTTAAAGTTCTTCTACTGAAAAATAGTGGCCATTTGGCACACAGCGTGGATGCCAACTTGGATTTGGAGAAGTATCTTTTAGCAATCGACAACATTCTAAGCTGTTTCAATGGAATCATTGCCCCTCAAACCGTGGGTTTGGCCACTTTCAGTTATTGCAGGCCATTTTGAATGCCTCTGCCCATCTTGGATTTGGAGGGTTTGTATGCAATCATGTCTTTATTATTTTCAATGGAATTCATTGAGCCCTGAAACATGGGGATGGACCCCCAAATTACTCCAAATAAATAACAAGGGATTTATGGTCATTTTTGGTGTCCAACAGCCATTTTTAATACCATTTTGATTGTTAAATGGTCATGTGTCGTATGGTGGGACCCCTTTGCGTTACAGGCACCAAAATTATGAATTTTGACACTTCTTGCATTTAAACCAATATAACTCAAAAAGTACTAATCAGAAACTAACAAAAGTATACATTCTCTGAAAGCTTATACTTCAGAGAATCTCAATCAACC
>JZLH01S0093313.1:12833-14923 GCA_001188425.1 Eucidaris tribuloides | reverse complement strand
AATATTATCGTTTGAGTTCTTACAGTGCTTGCAGGGAACTACCAAACAGGCGAGGTGAAGCATCATACATGTACCATACACATTGGTACAGACAATGAGTATTTAATTCCCATTACAATAATTTCTATTTTTCCCCTGAAAGATTTTTTTTCATTGTGTGTTGGATTGCTTTTGCGACCAATTTCAAATATTTGACCAAACGAATCCTACAACGTTATATACACGAAATCATAAGTGGCTCAGTATTAAATTACGAAATGGGGCAAATTTAGACATATACCTGATGTTGTTGTTGTTGTTGCTGCTGCTGTTGTTAATGATTAGTTCAATGATAATGTATTTCAGTTTAATGACGGTTCAGTCACTGGTAACTATTTACGCTAGTGTTGTTTGAAGAAAATAAGGCCGAGGAGGTCCAGACGTTTCTGCAACGCGCAAAGCAATTACCGCGGTGTCTCATGACCCTTTTCTCTCGAATCTCGCGCATCTTTTGAGACCTAATTTGCAACGTCCATGGCAAGCGATTCCAAAGTTACATAACATTTTGTACTTGCATGTCAGACCAGATATCACTCAAAAATGTACAATTTCAATACAAATTGTGTTTTCAGGCAAAATTAATGAATGTATAAATGATTATTTTTACTTTTAATAGTTGAATTTAATTAACTTTATGCTGTATATGATCGCAAAAGTGTCCCCGACAAATTTCATCGAAAAAAAGAATAGAAAACATAAGTTTAAAAAACGCCAAAGAATTACATAAGACAATAAAAAACAATAAAATAGATAGAAAATCAATTTCGATTCCGAATTGTTTTCAATTACATTTGCTAAGAATACAATAAAAGAGTGTCTGACTAAAAAATAACATTTTTGGAGCTTTATTCAGTGATTTAGAGCGTAATACTACTACTACTGCTACTACTACTACTACTACTACTACTACTACTACTACTACTACTACTACTACTACTACTACTACTACTACTACTACTACTGCTACTACTACTACTACTACTACTACTACTACTACTACTACTACTACTACTACTACTACTACTACTACTACTACTATTTATACAGCACATTTCCCAAATAATGTACATATTCAAATGAATTATGATTTTACGCATAAATTAGCATAATTGGATAATACAAAATTAATTCCCGGCAATTAACTATACAGTCTTATAGATTACGTCGTCGGTGACGTGCATGCCGAATTTCGGCGCGATCGCGCGATCGATCGACAGCCGAATTCTCGGGGGGGGGGGCGGAATCAGCCCTGCTCCCCCGATATGGTATAACCGAGAAAGCCCAGCCTGATTAGGGATAAGGATGCCAGGCCCATGCACATTGATTATTGCAGAGGCCATTTAATCTTGTGAGATAATGCATTATGGGCGTTAATCGCGTGAGAGTACGTATTTATCTACACTTCAATGTAATGAAAAAATAAGATATAGAAAAAGACACAAGGCAAATGTCGATGTTGAGAAGGCATATCAAAATTAGGCCATTTCAGGCTATATCACTACTTCAAGATGGGAATTTTGGTTCCAGCAGTTTACAGTAAGTACAAATGGTATAAGGGCACAGGTTTTACCCCGGAAAATAACATGATACACTCTGAGAAACAAACGTTCTTAAATGGTTCCCATTTTGTCACAACGGCGGCATAATTTGGTGGTAGGTGTTAGCGCCATTTTGACGTTAAAAGGGTTCTCATCGGCACCATCCTGCCCATAACTTGGCGCCGCGCGACCGGCCGGGGGGCGCCGCGGCGCGGGGCGCCGGTCGGCGGCTCGGCCGGGCGGGCGGCAGCCGCGCGCGCCGGGGCGGCGCTGCATAAGAACCATTGTCTACATAAAACATGGGCGCACAATGCGACGCAGGACATTCTATTCATTGGGCACTATGAATAGAATTTTCCTGCAGGTGGGATTTGCGCCCATGCATAAAAATGGTACTAATAAAAAAAAAACCCAAAAGTGTCGTAATAATGGTGCTGCTGGTGTGAAAAAATGGTTCTAAAGGGAATTAAACTTTTACGTTCATTTTTTTTTTGCAAAATGCAAAATGGCCAT
>JZLH01S0093313.1:2833-7833 GCA_001188425.1 Eucidaris tribuloides | reverse complement strand
ATAGAAGAAAGAACTTGAGTATCAGGGCAAGTCCAAGCTATTTGCTTTCACAAATTTCCAAGATGCCAATTTTTCAGCTTAGTGCAAATGAGTTGAGTTAGGTATCAATTTAAAGCTAAAACATTAAATTTTCATAAACTGATCAAAAAAAGTTGAAATCTGCACTCCGTTAGTAGTAATCAATGAATACATTTGCATAAATAATGAGTCATGGTAACGCGTGGGACATTAATAAATACATCGTATTTGAATGTATTCCAATTGTTAGCAACATTTATGACCAAGCAGGTGCATGGTCATATAGTATAAGGGAAGGGTTACCTACACAAGAAATTTCATTTCATCAACTAATTATATATATGCAAATGAGGGACGTTCCAAAATTTGCATGTCCCATGCGTTACTTTTTTAGGACAATTTCTTTTAATTACTTTCAGATGCATCATTGAATTTGATTGAAATTTTCCAAAGTACCAATTTACCTTGGGGGATACCTAATACATTACACAAAAATTTGATCAGATGTATGTAATTAACATAATTAACTAATTAGTTTTGGTAACGCGTGGGACTATGTGGTAACGCGTGGGACATAATGCACATTTTTGTTAAGAATCTTCAATTTAAATGTCATTCTTGTTCCTCTTAATAAATTCTAAAACCTTACATGATGGACCAAGGACTACAATGACCTTCCTTGTAACCTGAGGTCTTGCAAACTCTCTGTGGTGCCCACAGGAAAAACATCAAGTATACAATTTTTTTGCTTTTTGAGCCTGATATCTAGGCACCAACGGAGCCACGTGAATCAGTTGAAAAACTTTGCATCCTCTTGCCATAAAGTTAATTGATAGCCATAATGTATCTCGCCCTAGTATGTTTACATTTGACCTTACAGTCTATTTGACCTTTGACCCCAATTTAACATGGCGGTCTGTATGCATGTAAGGCATCTACATGTACCATCCAAGTTAGTTACAATGGGCTGATACCAACCCCAGTAGAAAAATTGCAGGTATATTTTATGATTTGATCTCAATTGACCTTTGACCTACACGTGTGATCTTTGACCTCCAAATAACATTGAGGTTCCTGTTAAGTATCTACCGTCCAAGTTTGGTTACAAATGGGCTTGTGGTTAGAAAGTTACCTAGTTTTGGCCCTTATGGGCTCTGCCCTATGAGACCCCAGGGGGCCCAGGTGTACCATTTCAGGAACCCTCTATCCCCTCCCCATAAGGATCATTCCCACCAAGTTTGGTCTGAATCCATCAATTGAAAAGAAAATGATGTTAATGTGAATTATTCCCATACGGCCCTGCCCCAACCTGTTGACCCCCCCCCCCGGGGGGACCCAAATGGGGCCACCATGGGCATTGGCATGAGGAACATTAATTCATCACTATACAGGTATGTACATAATACTGTGGCATAGCTAAACTATTTCTGTATGGAGAAGAAGATATTTGAATATAACCTCTTTTGGCCCTTTAGGGCCCTGTCCCTGGGCCCGCGTGTGCGTGTGTGTGTGTGTGGTGGGGGGGGGTGTACTATTTCAGGGCCATTGAATCCTCACCCTTTAAGGATCATTCCTGCCAAGTTTGGGTTAAATCCAATAAATGTTCAATGCATATTATGCATGGGAAAAATTGTCCCACGCGTTACTTGTCCC
Source organism: Eucidaris tribuloides (assembly GCA_001188425.1). Classification (NCBI taxonomy): domain Eukaryota; kingdom Metazoa; phylum Echinodermata; class Echinoidea; order Cidaroida; family Cidaridae; genus Eucidaris; species Eucidaris tribuloides. The sequence goes on along the minus strand of JZLH01S0093313.1, from coordinate 6,162 downwards.
ACGCGTTACTTGTCCCACGCGTTACTTGTCCCACGCGTTACCATACATGCTTTTGTAAACTTGACCTTGCAACCAAACGAGAAGTTGTATGTTCATGAAAGTTTGTACTTAATATGTTGGTTAGATGCTTAAGAAGATGAAACTAACCAAATTTTATTTTGCTTTTTAAATTCAGAGGGTTTTGAGAATAAAGTCAAAGTAAAAAAAAGCTTCAATTTTGTGGTCCCACGCGTTACCGATGAATAAATTAACATAAATTAATTAAGAAGTGAGTGATTTCAATTATTATTTCTATTGTGGGTAAAGATCCTTAGTACCTATTAGAATATACCCAAGGATTGGGGTTTCATCATACCATATGGGGAAAGGGCCTGTTTTTGCTTGTGATGTCCTACGCGTTACCACCGCAAAATAGCTTGTACTTGCCCATCAACAAAATTATGAGCTAGAAAGTTCGGTTAGATAAATGGCCGGTTTTACCATACTCATTATCCCTATAGGTAGATAGTCATTATCGAGGTGATATGTATTATGGATGCAATGACATCATTAATTTAAAACGTTTGTAAATGTTTATACAGTACAAATAGATTAGCTGTTTATCTATTGCACATCATTATGCAATCAGTTTTGCATTATTAAAATTAAGTGTCCAAAATGTAAAACAGTGTGTTAAGCCCCCCCCGTTTTTTTGGGGGGGGGGGTAGGGCGGAAGTTGTTTTCAAAAGTTCTTCTTTTTATCGAGTATCCACAATGTTTATCTTTGCAATAATTGACACCGTATCCTGTATCGCAATTTCGTTTCCAAATATCATTTCTCAGAAATAATAATCATAACAACAACAACAACAACAACAACAACAACAACAACAACAACAACAACAACAACAACAACAACAACAACAACAACAATAATAATAATAATAATAATAATAATAATAATAATAATAATAATAATAATAATAATAATAATAATAATAATAATAATAATAACAATAATTATAATAATAATGATAATGATAATAACAGCAACAACAACAACGTCTGTAGCCACTTTACTCAGCCGGTCGGGGCTTGAACCCTGCGACTTTCCGAACGTAAGGTGGATGCTTTAACCACTATATACACCCCTGCTCATAATTATGGAATATTTTGTTGATACTTAAATTCTTTCTCCTATATCGTCCAAAATTTTCAAGATAAGTGTTTATTTTACAAAAACGCAGTATGTGAAGCAATTTTTGGATTTCATGAGATGACTAAAATACATTTGAGCGCAATAACAATTATATATATATATTTATTTTTTTTAAATCCACCAAAAATCATGAAAAAAGTATTGAATTGAAATAATTAAAAAAACAACACAAAAAATGATATTTTTTTTATCTAATGTCAATCATCATTAAATTAACATCAGAATAGTCTATTACAAGTCTAATAACGCGCGTAACCACCACGTGACTCAACAACAACTCTGAATTATACCGCCATTTTTAAACACAGTTTTTAGCGTCGAGTCTGACGGCCGGGGTCTGACGCTACAAAATGCTTAGAATTCCTGAAATTCTTAAATTATAATTGTTTGACCTGGGGTGAGCAAATATTAATCCCAAATGAACCGTTTACAGAAAAATGGCAACTTCTGAAATGCTTCTAAAATATTCCACAATTATGAGCATGAGTGTACATCTGTGATAAGTTCACAATATTTCGGCATTTCAGTGGACCTGCTATTCAAACCATCATCCTGAGCTAATGCCTGATGGTTTGACATGAAAGCTAAATAACGGATCATGACTCAACTCGGAATTATCCGGGAATAACCATATTTACTTCTAATCGGAATAGCCGTAACTACTGCCCTAATTTCTTTGTTTTACAAGAGACAATAAATAAGTACACATTAGAGGCAGCCGAAAAAACAGAAACATCCCCCCCCCCCCCAACAACAACATTTGAGTAAGAACATTTTGATGGCTGCATGATGAACACGCGTGGCAATCGCGAGGTTCAAATAACGGGGTGGAGTGCGGAGAAACAGAAATTGCTTATTATATTATTATTATTATATCATAAAATGAGAAACCTAATCTCTGGTCGTAAAATTCCTTTGGCTTCATGAAATCGTTGAAGCCACTCTCAGTAATGTATTTCACATTTTAGATTTTGAGGAAAATATCCGAAGCGCCCCCCCCCCAGTTCGTCTGTATTCTAACTATCATGTAGCTATAAACAACAGGTGATTTGTTTTGAAATTGAATTAGATTAAATGAAATGTGATTACCTTCATTTATTATTCTCCTATATTATAAGCAGGGGCGTAGACAGCGCGGGGGATGGGGGGTATGCTTACCCCCCCAGCTCACAAGGGGGGGGGGGGTATGACATGTACCCCCTAGGTTTCAGGGAAAATTTATTTTTTAATCAGTAGTGTTTTTCTTATCATTATTGTTTATCATTATTATTATCGTTATCATTATTATTATCGTCTCACCTCGTCTTATTTTTAATCCCTGAAGCATTTTTCTTTTTGCCCCTGACGGGGCAGTGTCATAAAGCTGTTTGCACAATATCTATGTGAGTATGCGTGTGTGCGTATAATTATGTGTGAACAGGCGTGTGTATTAGGGCGCATCACAAAAAAAAAATTGGCCTTTTCCTAATGATAATGTTTAGGAAGTTTTATCAGTAGTCCCCACTTTTGGACATTTATTGGAATATTGGAAAGACTCGACAAAATAAAAGATAAATGTTTAATTAATCAGCAACTACTTCTGTGGAGTGAGGGGTACGTAGGATGCACTAAAAAACATATAGTGAAACCTAGAATTCCAAAATTTTCTCTACCGTGGGAGGAGAATCCCCTCCGACCCTACCCCACCCGACTGATAAATTCATGCTCACTAAACGTGCTCATGGAATTCATTCTACACCTAGCTCTAAGTATCAACGGTAGATCAAGTCCTCCACCCCACCCCCCAAAAATACATTCCTGCTGGAATATAAGACAATATACTACACAGTATGTGTGTTTGTGTCTGTCCTTGTGCGTATGTATATGTGTGTACTGTGTAACCGTGTAACTGCGCGCAAATTGTAATATAAAATTTTCTACACAAAGCACACTCGAAAAGTTTTTAATTTGGTATGTTTACTTTTGTTTAGTATTTACTTATATGCTAGTTGCTACGTTTTTGGTTTAGTAGCTTTTAGAACATATTTTCAAGTTGTCCGAATTATTTGGAGGCAAACCAATGTTTGTGTGTGTATGTGTGAGTGTGTGTGTGTGTGTGTGTGTGTGTGTGTGTGTGTGTGTGTGTGTGTAG
>JZLH01S0093296.1:120311-139461 GCA_001188425.1 Eucidaris tribuloides | reverse complement strand
CTGCAAACTTATTCCTATTTAGGATCTGTAATCTGCTTATGAAAGTGACACAAGTCATGAAATTAAAATATGTGTTACATTATGAAAAGAGACTATAACTGCAAAACAAACTTAACTTAGAATAAACAAATTATTTTATTTGATAATTGAATTTAATTGTTGATAATTGATTGACATTAATATTTATAGGTAAAATCTTTTCAATTCAAATGTCTTTACACTATGTAACAGGATAAAGGCGTATAGTCGCCAATGAAACAAAATGATTGTAACCGATAAAAATGGATATTCTCCGTGGACTGGTGCTTCAGTGTTAAGTGTATGTCGAAAGCAGTATGGTTTGTTGATATAGATTTCATTATAGTGGATTCAAGTTGTTGTTAAATTAATTAAACTATCCATGATTCAAGAGTGAATTGGTATACATTCCTTCCTAAAATAAATTCTAATTTGAAATTTGGTAAGAACTAACTCTGGCTGTATCCTCATTAAAATGACCATGACACTGTAGGGCAGTGGGAATAATTTGCCTGAGAAAAATGGGCTGTTTGACGGGTCGACGTGCTCCGTTTTGAGAAGAATCCGTTACCCCCTACTCCCCCCCCCCCCCGCACGCAGTTGTTAACTCGAGTCACTTACCCGTAATTCTTTTGGGATTAGTCCTATACAGTTGCTTACTTAACCCTTTGCCGATTTTTGAGCGCATGATGGCAATACTGGATGACGTTTTGAATAGTTACAATTTCGCATTAAAATTTCGTGTGCGTGAAGTACAATAACATTATCGGCTATATTAACTTCTTCTTCTTCACTTCAGATAAACAAGACTTTCACCATCACAGATTAGAACATGCAGCCAACACACACACACACCACACACACACACACACATCACACACACACACACACACACACACACACAACACACACCACACACACAGCACCTACACACACAAACACACCACAACTACATAGACCACACACACACACACACACACACACGCGCGCACGCACACACACACAACATAACATAGACACACACACACACACCAACATCACACACCACGCGCGCGCACGCACACACTACACACACACAACGCACACACACACATACATAGACACACACACACACGCGCGCGCCAGTGCGGCTGCACGCACACACATTACCCACACACATAACACAGCACACACACACATACCAACACACACACACCAACACACACACACATACACATACGCACACACATACACACATATTATATACACACCAACGCACACACACAAATACACACATGAAACACAACAACACCCACGCGCACACACACACACACAGCACACAACACACACACACATAGCTTCACATCGAATTTAATTACTTACATGTCGATGAGGATTTTTGTCCTTTGGCATAAACTATATGAAATCAGCTTGTCAAGTTAAATGGCGAAAGACCGGTTATCCGGTTGTATGTATGGGTTTTAAAACATGATGTCTTCGCCATTAAAAATTTCATCTTAAAAGGAACTTTTGCTGGCAACTGTATTTATCTTGGTTAAATCAATGGAAATTTAGCTATAGAAAATAAGGATTTTTGTGGTATACTTGGTAAATCATGCAAAATCGCGAAAAAAAAGTTTTGTGAAAATTGTTACAATGACTTTCAAAACCACTTGTTGCTACTTATTTTTGTCGTATGCGTAGACTTACGAATAACTAGCCACTAATGTATCAGTGGTAAAAATAAAACAGGAACGAAGTATTTCTATGCCCCCAAGAATAATACTGTATGCTCGCCACCTTTCAAAAATAGAGCGGCATTTAGGAATACATCGGAATACTCCACGCGAATATATTGCCGAATATTAATACGTTTTGAGGGGCATAATTAATATCATTTGACAGAACTTAGATGAAAAACAGTAAGTGACATGACCTTTAATGAATTTCTACTTGGTCATTACATCCTGTTAATCTAAAGCAGGCCTCTTTTGACACAAAATAACACCGTGGGTGCAGATGTCGCGCGAATAGATTGATTTGACAGTATCAAAGCGCTGCCTAGCCCAGATAAAATTGCATTTATGCATGACGGTCGCCAGTTCCTTTAATTAAAAAACTATTTCTTTGGCGATGTGATAAAAGACATTCGCATTAGTCAGTGCGATTCTTGTGTTGTAAAACTGCAGCCAAAAAAAAAATATAGAGAAATTAATTTGTTGTTAAAATGATGTTTGAGGATTTTGTGAATTTAAAACGCTTATCATACATGATTCACATACTTTTTCTGAATATACGATGAGTAACAGTACTGCTTCGCGACTTAGAGTCCGGGATACAAGCTTACAGAGTAAAAAATTGCCCTCAAACGAAAGTGATTCGCTTAGTGACGAGAGAAGGCAAGTAACTATAGTCTTAAAGGGAGAAAACGACAGGATTGTAAAAAGTCCTTGCAGATCAAATACACTTATAAGGACTTCTTCTGTAAATGTCAATGCGTCAAAATAATGTTAAGTGCTTTTTAAATCAATCTGCGCATTAGTACTCATTGTCTGAAAAGCGTATTTGTTGTGTAGCTTTGTATGGAGATTAACTTCTATCAGGGTACAGATTAATGCCAGATACTGCCGTAAACGAATGATTGTTCTCCCAAGTAAACACATTTCCAAGACAATCTTTCCAACCTGGATATACTCTCTAGCTGAGTGTAAACATTTCAACCTACTTTGGTTCTTGGGTGCATTTTTTAAACTTCCAAGCATGTCACTGCCTTTTACGGAGAGTAATATCACTTCCATCATTTGAATGCATATTTTTAAAACTCCTTACACGGGTTGTTCCAAATAGTGAAACGAGGGGTGACTTTTTCAGCTGGAATTACCATCAAGATTTTGTGAATTACTGGCCTATACAGAGCGGCCTGATTCAAAGACGAGAGAGAATCTAAAACTTTGTACATTAAAATTCCATGGATATTTCCCGAAGCTCTGTATGTATGAAGGCACTGTACGTTGTTTGCTTAATGTACAAAAAATATCGAGCTTACATTAACCTACATTGCTGTTAATTGTGGAGGTTGTGGTGGTAAGGAATGAAACCTTAAATAAAAAAGGAAAACAATTTACCAACAATTAAGTGGTCACAATTACACGGTGTTACAATCTAAGTAGGGATAAAGCAATGCAGGATTCGGAAGGAAGTTACTCATCAGTCAATGCTCCCAAAAAAAAAAACGACCGGGCCCGGGTCGAGGATGACAATTTTAATTGGGCCACTTGAACCGAAAATATGGGAAGATGTCTGTAGGTGTAAGGGCGTCAAACGATAGATGGTAACAGTAATGGCCGCCTAAACTCATTAATCAGAACAGAATTATTGTCAAAAACCCTGTATTACAAAATCCAGCTCAAACGATGGAACTCATGTGAATTTGAAATGTGACATTTACAACACACAATTACTACGTGACAGGTCAAACTACCAAAATATATGCTGACTTGATGGACTCATCACGTTTGACACAGAAGTTAGTCATATGGGAGTGCAGAAAGCACCCCTGTCAAATAATTTTTTGTTAAAAAATCGATTTGCGGTTAACAAATTATTATTTTCAAAAGAGGAACTTACTTTTTTGCTGTAGTATTTTAGTTTAGAATATTTTTCCTTGAAACACGTGATTTGTTTTTTATATTTCATTTTATTCTATACTGCTGCAGGCTAGCGCTGCCTACATATCTAAGCTCTTGTGCGCCCAATCATTAGTTCACGCAATTGTGTCATTTATTCATTCTCCCCGTTCTTTGACCTACTTTACTGCGTCACGGGCATCCCCTTTTCTACCGCTCCCATTAGAAACGTTGTGTTGAATACGCAACTTCCAAAAAAACAACCATTTGTTAATCGGCATCGGCGGGATTTTTTTTATCATGTTCAAGTTCCAAGCTTACTTCGCGATTCAATTCATATAAACAATAAAAAGGACCAACATGCATATTTTACAGTAAAACAAAAACCCAAAACAGAAACAGTACAGATCATCAAAACATCGTTCACGAAGAAAAACATAATAGTTGGACTTGAATCGATTCGATTTTAAAACACAATTCAGAAAACATAAATGGAATACAGGATTAACGTGATAAACCCAGTATTGTTCTGTCGGACAGGGTAACCTAATTTAGAACAGAAATCCAGAAATTGCATACAGAAATTTACCTATCAGTTTACTAACTACAAGACATGTACATATTAACCTATGACAAATTCCATTTACAACAAAAACAAGCAAACATACACTAGACAAAGGGGAAGGTGCGAATGAGGGTTACTTTGTAACAATAATTTGCTGCAAAGTTTTTTTCTTAAAAGTATTTAAAGATAAGCAGGCAAAACAGTTCAATTTAGGGAAGGAATTCTTCAAAGAAACAGGGCTGTGTAACTTAAAAGAAAGTGTACTGTAAATACGAAAGAGATGAAGGGGAAATTTTATGTTATTCAATAAAAAAACCCCATGATTCTCATGTTTTCCAGCTCAAAAACAAGTTAAGACCCTTAATACAAAACTAACCACACATCCTCCCTGCCAAATGCTTAAAATAGTAACCTAAGCTAGCAATAAAAAAAATCAATTAAAATACTAGAACCCCGAATTATTCAACTTCTTCCCAACCGTAGAAGCCTCAGTCCTGAAAGAATACCGCAAACATAATTGGCCAATCTACCTATGACTTATTTTTTTTTGTATCGATAACATTTCGTCATCCCGCATTGCGAAGACTCTGTTAGTACCATTGTGACCCATACCTCATCCCCACGTTTCGACCTCTTCAAGCAATAGAACATACGTTTAATAACCCTACCTCCTTGGTCAGCCTGGTTCCCCCGGTGTAGATTTGGCAATGACTATCGTATCACCATGCATTGTGCTTGCAGATAATTTGCGAAACTGAATATGATACTGTGGCGATATGATATGTTTATATATCAAAGTACATTAAATACCGTAGGCCTGCTAATGATGTATTGTAGCCGCGGTTCCAGACCATGCGTCCTTTTCGAGGTCCAGAGTACAGTCACTCTGAGAGCAAGTAAACCAAGAGTCAAGACACTAGTCTTAGTCAAAGCCGTTGACTGAAGATAGTACTTAGTATGGGACTATGGGTTAAAGACATTAAATAACATTATGCAAGCCCCATTTTAAAAGATAATATCAAACTTTACCATGTGATATATCTGACAGTGTTTGAATGGACAAATTAACACCACAGAGCACAAAACTTTAGACAGTTATACTGTCACTAGTAAATTACCTACAGGCACAATTCGGCACATGAATTATTGTCAGCTGACAGAAATCCTGCAACACAGCAGTGTATGGGGAAAACTGGAATGGACATTTAACGGATTTTTCACTTTTCAAAGCACTTAATGATCTTTTGTGGGATTCATGCATTTTTTTCAGGGCTTCGTTTTTAGAGACACTGGTAGTATGGGGAATCATGTAGCTCGACAGATTTTTTTTAAACTGGCAACATTGTTATACGATGCTTTACATCTAAACGTGTGGAAACCAGACTATTGTGTGATTGACAGTTGTACTATGATGTTGGCTGACACCCAAATGGTTATTTGAAGGCTAGCTATCAAATTGAAATCTACAGTCATTCTCCTGATGAGCCACAGAACCCAACAAAGATCGTGAAAAGTTCAACGTTCCATCGGACACGCCGGTGAGGGGAGGGATAACCTTGTCATCTTGACGAAGAGCCATCGATGGTATGCCAAGAATCTCAAGTATGTTGTGGCTCTTTAATACCGCTTCCAAGAACGCAACGCTGTTGGAAATGTAACAAGAAACACGATACATTGTTGCTGAAAGTATTTTTCAACAATCAGGCCAATCAGACACGGCGTCATGTATGATTATTTTGATCAATAAACTAAAAGGAACTGAAATTGTTACAACTTTCGTTATTAACAAAATGACCCTACCATGCCAAAAGGACTGCAATATAAGCTATAATGCATGCATTTGGAATTGAAGGGATCTTTCTGTAATGATGTCCCAGTGAAGTTATTACTGTATTTGAAAATAAATGATTTGAAATGAAGTCAAATGAATACGCTTTCTTTCTACTCCAAAGTGGAGAGATTATCCAATACAGGCAGAGGGGCTGGAACACAAAATTTAAATTTTTTTTCGCCTCCCTGAAGGCCTGGGGTGTTTATCGTAATTCGGTTTCCTATTTTTCATGAAACAGTTTTGATGGCTTGGAAAGACTTCCAACAAACAATGACAATTACTCTGAAGCGGTCTCAGAAAACAGACCGCACCCAGCAAAGAAGACAGCGCCTCCAATCTTTATGAGACAGTGGTAAGGAAGATACGCCCCATATATTACACAGGACCTGTTCAAGTTATAATTACTTATTCTTTTTCAATTCTAAAGGCGGTTTACTATTGCAAACATCCCACAATTAAATGTCATGTATTTTTTTTTTTTTACATTCGACATAATGATGTGGACCGGAGGCCATATCTTTTATTAGTAGCCGTATCCTCCTTACCACTCTTTTATGAAGATAGGAGGTGCTTTCTTCTTCGCTGGGTGTGGTCTTCTTTTTGCAGTTAAACACATACTACCAGTGTGTTACAAAAAGAATGAATAGAATGCAAATACATGAACGCTGTAGTCCATTTCATTATACATGTATAAAATTTATTAAGTATACAATCCAATCATGAACACGCCATACATTGCAATACCACTCGATCTTCAAATTTATTTTGAAGATCCACAACAATCCTAGATTCTCTCCGAAATTGGTCTTTACTGAATAACAAATTTACATTTAGATTTTTCATATGTATATATAAATACAAAGATTAATTTGGGAACTCTCTGCTATTATATTTCAAAATACATCTTTTCAAACAACTTAAGATAACAAACAAATACTCATCTCTCAAAAACTGCGATTGTGCGAATACAATACATTTCATACTATTTTGAAGGAAAGAATTCATGATTCAGATCTTAGTGACAGTCGAATTAAAAGTTTTTAAAGCATGAAGTTTGAAATTGGCGGTCTAAACGCATTGAGAAAACAACGTGTTTTGAAAAATATAGACTGTAGCTTTCAGCTCAAAAGAGTTTTACCAAACATACATGTACCACAGGCAGTGGTAATGGCTGAATGATCGCAGCAGTGACAAATTTCATTATAAATACAAGAAGAGAAAGGAATGGAATACACAAGTACAAGCAGACTTCTCAATTGCTTTCATATAAGATATATAATTTGGTCGTTTCAGCACCGCACAGGTGAAATTAAATCCATTTATGTCCCCATGTATGTATCTCATTAGGAAACACACACAATTTTAACATTTCGGTTCACTTGTTAAGGAACATACTTCTGAACCTTTGTGGATATTTAACATTTAAAATTCGCTCACTTAACAGTCAGAACTTTGTAACTATACTGATTAGTGTTAAATGTAACGATTTATAATTTGATTATTGAGTGCGTATTAACCTTTACACATGTTGTTCAAAATGTTATTGTTTATTTATTATTGTTCGTTTTAATATTTCTTTTTACAGAAGCTTCTGTTTACCACAGTTTGGTAACTGTTCCACATATTACGGCCAATCGCGTCTGAGAGAGTTTTGAGCAAGTAACAGTTTCAAGTTGTTCAGATGAATGTTATCGCGATTGCGGGTAGAATAAGAATGATTGGATAAGGAATGATTGTCGTATTACCCTTTTTTCACTTATGTAGGAAACATAATTATAGACATTTGGATTTATAATTGCATATAAACATTCAACAAGAGGATCATAAGAACATTAAAACAATGTGCATTAATACTATGTTTTTTTGTCTGTCTACATCCATATTAAAAGTAATTCGTTGCAATTCTATCAGGTATACCTACTACTGTTACAATGATATCCATTGTGACAACTATTTTGTGAACCTTAGCAATATCTGGCGTATCTTTATGACTAACATGAAGAAAAGGAAACAGTAAGTAGAATATAAATACAGTATATTATCTACATCTGGATTACATATTCTAAGATTCAGGTATATGTGGCAGTCCATATATATTCAACTATAATGCTGTCAAATTATTTACTACAAATACACTGAAATACTTGATTACACATAATGAAAAGAAAGAGAAATTGGTATTTTAATTCCCCTACTGACAATACTTATTTGAGTGAATAGTATTATAATTTTACCTGAATAAAAGTTATAAAAACATAACTCACAAAACACACAAACACACACACAAAATAAATTTTATATACTTATATATCCAAATGATAATCTCACACTTTTTCTTGAAAATACACATACATGTACAAAAAGTAAAACACCTATTCATTTTTAAGTTTACTCAGGAAACAGGGTTTGTATTACTCAGCTAACAGGAGAATTGACAAACATTAATGGATAAAACAGGCATAAACTGACATAATTTAGATGATTTTACATTGTAACATTTTCCTGGAAATCATATTGTCCAACAGAAATAACAGTGATGGCAAAGCTATACCAATATTTACGACATAATATTTGTTTTTACCTAGATACCCTGTACACTGTTTCACCAGAGATATGTACTTAATAAGTATCATACCAGAAGAAAGAAAATCACCTCAAAACATTTTGATAAATATATTCATTCTATCTCACAAAATATAAAATATTAGCAAATGCTAGAAGTAAATATATGATTTTATTTCTACATTCATGAATGAGTCGGCCAAATGCTGAAAAATATTATATTACAGATTTGATAATGATGCGAGTATAATTCACAAAAATATGTGATGTCCTTTGGTATAACACACTCTACAACTTGCGAAATGATTGCTTAACCCAAGTGTGGAATTGCTTCTTGGACATAAATGACTTAAATGTATCTCATTTCTTCACTTGTGCAATGTGAATATTATGGATAATGTTTTTCAAATTTTCATGATAAATACTGTATTTGTATGAAAGAAGGGGTGGTTGTACATGAATCATCAATATAACTTCAAATGAAATATTAATAATTTAAAAACTACATATTACTGACCAATACACTTTCCATAAAGCTATAAACTGTATCAAACTGTCATCGTTGGGAAAATATTATTTCTTGTTAAAGAAATATGACAACTTATTAATATATAATACGTATGGGGGGGGGGGGGGTGAAGGAGAGGGGGATTCCTATAGCTGAACAAAATATGACATAAATTAATATTTTGCCATGATGTCATAAATTAGCTTTTTACAACATCACAAAAAATAAACTCCCAAACAATCAAATTAAGTAGAATACCATTATCTTTGATAAGTAAAACATACTCCAAAAATATATATTTGGAGAATTCAATAAAATTCTCATTTACAAACTTGTAACATAATATTGAACTATCACTCATTTGTTGAAATAAAGCAAACGTATGTTACAAAATTAATCAATTCGCTGAAACTATTCTTCTGTTCTACATCACTCATTTTTAATGACTGTTTGGGTTTGACACTTTGATTGCATATCAATACAAAACTATACCAGGTATCCAAAAATATTTGAACTCCTACATTAACAATATAGGACTATACAAAAATATATGTATAATGTTAAAGAATCATAATGTAATTCACATTTTGTAATGGTACTTGACTAACATGTTTGTCTTCATTGGCAGTCATACTGACTGGTAATTTTTCTGTAAATCTAATTTGTGAAAAGATGTCACTACTTGAACTGATTTTCTGCAACATATCAATATGTCATCAATATAATGTATGCCTCAGTATAATTTGGCGAGTAAGTTGGTTTCAATTTGCGGCTCAAGACCTCATAATGCTAGTATTGAATTTAAGTCTACAGACGTGTACATTTTGCAAACCTTATATCTACATAAACATTCATATATACACATGCATAAGTAACTATATACAAATACAAACATGTAAATCCATATGTACAAATCTATGTTTGGACATATACATGGTAAATTTGACATTGATACATTTTGCAGAGTTAAATTGCACCACTTTAGTCCACAAATGCAGACATTTAAATGGTCATTTTGACATTTCTAATTTAATATTGGAAATGCCTTTTCCAGATTTTCGTTTTGATTTATACAAATAGACCTATTTTGCAATGTTGATATAACTCAGCATTGCATACATTCTTGCATAGATCTGTACAGATAAATATTGAAAGCATGATGTGTTGTGCATACGAATGATGATTTCGTTGATCCTAGATTTATTAGGAATGTCATATGATAAAAGCACAGAAATGTTTAGAGAAATGTGGAAAGATATAATTTATTAAGAACTGGTCTTACCATTTTTAGAGAAATATGTTGAATCAAGGGTTTGAAGGTACACACAGCACTTTATATTATACAATTGGTGATATATCTTACACACTATATTAATGGAAATGTGTTCAATCACAGCATTGGAACTTTGACAAACACATGTTTGTTTGTTTGTTCAATTGTGTTTTTTTTTTCAGTTATCAAGTTCACATGGAATCAACACCTGAAAACTAAATGTGTGTAAGTTAAAACACATGATCAGTACAACAGAGTTTAAGAACAATGACGCTAGTAGGGCATGCTGTAACAACAATTTTAAAAATTGCACACTAGATCAAAGAATTTATGTATAAAATTTGGCATACTTCATGAGTTCGTATCTGTGAGGGTGTGTCTACCAGACTACACCGTTTTTGCTTTATTCACAATCAATATTTGTTTTTAATGACTGTAAAGGCACAACTGATTTATAAAAAAAATGGTAATTTGAATATCATTGTACATCCCAAACTTATCAAATCCAGTTTCCTATTTCTGAATACTTAACACGTTGAAGACTAAACGTGAGATATCTTGTCGTGAGGTCTACAGGAAATGCGTGTGCCTTCAACAGGTTAACTGTCTCTCATTTGTTTTGCTGCTGTTAATTGTTTGTTCTTTTTAAATAATGAAATAATCATTACTTGTAGCAGTCAATCAATGTGAAAAATGCACAAATTATCATATAAGATATAATTGCATGCAATGACTAGGTTTCCCTCTCTATCAATACATACAAACAAACCCTACAATAATAAAACCTTGGAATGTGCTCTGCCATAAGTCAATCTCATACAAACACTGTGTTTATTTCTTTTTGTGGATGGAAAAGAAATGCCAAACATTCACCCTATTCCTATGTTCATATGATGAACTTTAGAAAATGGGTGAGCAGAGTAGAAAGTGCAAGGAAAACATAATGTGACCTGCTCTGTTGAGGTAAGTGATAAAATAAAATGACAACAGAGTATTATCCATGAAATGACAAGAACTAAGGGATGGTCATTTCTTGGCCAAATTTCTCATGACATTATTTGAATTTTCCATGATTTCTGTACAAGATGTAAATATTTCACACAGAAATATCGACTCTAACCTTTCAAAAAGACAACTTTTAAATTTAGCTTGCAAGTTCTTTGCCTGCCTGCTTCACACCAAGACATAATTTTTTCCCTAGCTGGTTGCTATGGGAATAGAAAGTGCAGCAAAATTGGACAGTTTGAGTCCTGTGATTCAGTATTTGCCTTTTTATTACTTCTACACAGCAGGTGTTCATTTTCGATATAAAACATGACACTTTGCTACATTTGATCAGATTTTGACATTACTTACCAAGAAATCATTTAAAAAATAAAGTAAAACCTGGAGATTATGTATCCATTAAAAAATACATAATTTTTTTTTTACTCAAAACATGCAAGTGGGTCGCAACCACAATTTTTTTTTTCAACTTCATTCACCTTTGACTAGATAGTGCCTTCCTTTCATGTAAGTTTCTCCCAATTCTCTAAGATTTTCAACTTCAATTCAACTTTATCATCGCTGACAAGATGTTTCACATTCCCCTTCACATTGATTTCTCCTTACTCTCCAAGATTTTCCACCGATCCTGTTTCACTCCACTGTACATCGTGGTGGGTCAACATGGCCTGTAACATGGCTTCAATCCGATCGTTCTGGGATCTCACGTGCTTGAGGCGGTACTTGAGGTTGGTGACGGTTTCTACTATGCTGGACTGCTGGGCCTTGATTTCGGCTATTTCACCCTGGAAGTTACCAAACAGATAGAGAAAAATACTATCACTACTACTAATAATAATGTATGATTAAAGATACTATATGACAATGTCAAAGCCCCATTTTGAAAAATTGTCAAACTTTGCTATCTAGCATATCTGGCATTCTTTGAAAGGAAAAATAAACACTCCAGAACACAAAACCTCTGACAGTTATGCTGTCACTTGTAAAATATGTACTGATAAAGACCAGCACATGAGTTAATGTCACCTCACGAATATTCTGGAACACAGCAGCCTATGGAGAAGAACTGGAATGGTGGCTCAGTGATTTTCACTT
The DNA here is from genome assembly GCA_001188425.1 of Eucidaris tribuloides. Lineage (NCBI taxonomy): Eukaryota > Metazoa > Echinodermata > Echinoidea > Cidaroida > Cidaridae > Eucidaris > Eucidaris tribuloides. The sequence continues at coordinate 126,999 of JZLH01S0093296.1, read as the reverse complement.
TTTAAAGCACTTTATGATCGTTTTGAACAACAACGTTTTCAGGGCTTCATTTTTAGAGCTTATCAGAAACACAGGTAGCACGGGGAATCATGCAGATCAGATTTTTTTAAAACTGGAAACATTGTTATACGATGCCTTCATAACAACAAAAAAATAATGACAGCAAAAGAGATAATGTGAAACTTCTGATTTCTGAATGGTAAACTCTTAAGTCACTATGCGAAGACCCCCTTTCTACCTCACAATTCACAAAAAAAGGACAAGAATTTTTTGACCAAAACCTGCAATTTCACATGAAATGTATTACGTGCAAGTGTATTATTTTTGAAAGGAAGAGTACACAACTGGCACATGAAGCACACACACATAATTTATTCTGCAACACCATTGAACAGTATCACCACTGGAAATTATGTTGACTGAATACCTGCTTATCAAACCTTACAAAGTGAAAAAGTCACACCCAGTGCAGTTGGAAGATTGTCAAGCAATCTTTGCTATGGTTGGACTCTACCAAATACAAAACCAGAAGGTGAAACTTACATCCAGTGTCTGAAACCTAGACTACCATTACAAAATACAAGTTGAGCAATGGCCCAATTACATAATGATTCATCACTGATATTTAAAAAAACTGTACAATATATGAATCCCAAATTTTGAACACTGTATTTTTAAGTACCTTTCTTTAGTGGGATTAAATCTGAGCAGAAACAATTTGGTTGGCAAATCAAAAGACAACCTTTTAAAGAGAAGGAGGCAAGGGTGATCTGACGTGCTCCAACGACAGTTGCTCCGGTGACAATATCTCGGAAGACAAAGAGTTAGGGTCAGGGTTGTCATTGGGTTTCCATTTCAGAATATGGTTGAGGTTAGTGTTTGGGTTAGGGTTAAGGTTAGGGTTGAGGTCAGGGTTAGTGCATGAAATAATCAGCGGATCAATTGTCGCCAGAGCAAATGTCAGATATTCCGTGGCAAGACGTACCCTTTCTGGGTTGAGAGCCGATGTGATGGCATCAGCTGGGACATCAATTTCTCCCACCAACATGGCGTACAGCCTGGCAAAGATGTTAGAGGAATGCCTGTTGGGATATATGGTCTTGGTCTTGACGATATATCGACGCCAGATTAACGACGGGAGGGCTTCCTGAACCTCCATGGCCAAATCCACCTGTAGAGGGCAGCAGAAAACATATGATGACATCACTTGATATTTCTTAGTTCAAAAGTTCACAAATGTGAGCTGTATTGATCATGGTAACATACAGTTAAAATTCTGCAGTGAAAGTTGTCTTTACTTTTGGGTGTGTGTGTATAATAACCAACAATCTTAAGACTTGACTGCAACTCAACAAAACTAATACGAACAACGGAAGTGAATGAAACATGAATAATCTTAACCCTAAAAAAGCCGGACTTTTAGACCAATCTCACAGCCGGTTGAAGGGGGGGGGTGGTGATGGGGGTGGTTTTTGAGCTATTCTTGGTGAGACATGCAAATACGAAAAGATGCGTAACTTTGGAATCGCGTACCTGTATGTCACGAATTAGATCTGAAAAGATGCGCACAATTCGAAAGACAAAAGTCACCAGATGCTGTGGTGACTGCCTCGTGGGTTGCGAACATAATGCACAAAACATCCGGGGGTGGGGGAGGGTGGATTCAACCCCCCCCCCTCCCCGGCCTTTTTAGGGTTAAGGTAACATAATGTAACTGTCCAAGACAGATGGTAATAATAAAGTTAGTGTCAACCAAAACAAACCCTCTCCTTTATTTGTTCTTGTCAATAACTGTCATCATTTAAAATATGATCAGCCAATAACAACCATGCTCTTATACCAACCAGAAGTGGCACAATTGTGATTTCACCCTTTTTTGTTGACACATATCTGAGGATTAAACAAGCAAATTAAACAGAACAAACAACATATGAAAGCTCAGACTATGTCACTATGTCCTTGACACTGATGTCAGCATCGTGTCACAACAGTATTTCTAATTGCCAAAGAGAGCGCTTTTTGCTAAACATTTTTTTTTAGACATGCCGCAGACAATTATCCTTACCTGCATGGCTAATCTCTGAAGTTTGGCTTGCTCCTGAACCTCCTTGATGTCATCTACAGCTAGACCAACCTATGGGCAACAACAACAACAACATGGTACATGGATGAAAGGACAGTGGTCATTTCCAGGGATGTTTTTTGTGAGAGGGAAAAATTACACGTAAAGCAAAACACCAACCACAGTACTCCATGCAAAGCAGGAGGGTTCTACGAGAAGTAAATCATAATTTCCGAAGGTCACCTTTAACAGCAGTTTCAAGGTAAAGGCAAGGTTCACCCTGACATCAAGTTGGTTTGAATAAAAGCAGAACAATGAGTGAAACATATTAAGGAAAGTTTGGTGAAAATCTTCCAAAGAATGACAGAGTTATGGAATTTTAAACTTTAAATTTGTGACGTCACATGCGAGCAGCTCCCCATATCTCATGTGATTTGAATTCCATAAAGTACCGTTTTCTCAGAAATTTGAAAATAATTTTACGTGTGCATTCAATATGTTATCAGAAACATTACTTCATACATGCTTCTATGAAAAAGCCCTCATTCAATTATCAGGAACCATTGAAAAAGACAATTTATGGCATTTTTATTACATGACATATTGGGAGCTGCTCGCATGTGACGTCACAAATTTAAAACTTTGAAACCTCGTAACTCTGTCATTCTTTGGTGAATTTTCGCCAAACTTTCATTAATATGTTTCTTTCATTGTTCTGCTTCGATTAAAACCAACTTGATGTCAGGGTGAACCTTCCCTTTAAGTGTTCTAGATGGTGTTGGTGTGGTAACAACACCATCACCAGATTTATCAAGTTTGAAATCACTCATTTTAATTGTGTACTCCATACTCACCAGTAAGTTTATGATGATACAGATAATGACGAAAATTTTGAAGAAGTCATAAGTGAAATTTATCAGGTGGTAGAAACTCCTCATAGCCACCCAATCTACTTCCATTTTGTTGTGTGTACTATTAATTCACCAATGGGTTCATGATAATAATTGGTATATTGATGAGGATTACCACAAAGAAGATGTAAGTGATGTTGTAGCAGGTTGTATTTTGCAATTCTGTATTTTTGTAATTTTCAAAAAATCATGTTTTGTGTGAAAATTCTGCGTTTTTCCCGAATTCCATGATTTTTTTTTTTACCTAACAAAAAACAGGGGACTTAACTTTAACTCACCAGTAAGTTCATTATGATGATTGACATGATGACCAGGAACACGACAAAGATGACGTAGGTGATGCCTTGGTAGAAGACGGCCGTCAGAAAGTATTCGTTGGTATCAGGGTCCTCCTCCATCAAGTAGTTCTGACTGTGGAAGATGGAGTCAAATTCAAACTCACCAATCATCATGACGAACGTCTTCACCAGGGAGAACTCCACGCGATGAAACGGTTCCTGGCAAAAAACAAAAACAAGGTGATAGCTATAATTAATGTGTCTTGCGCTGTTATGTTAGTACGTTAACTTACATGACCTATGACCCAATATAGCATTGAGGTCCCGATAGGGCACCTACCATCATTGTTTGGTTACAAAAGTGATTGATGTAAATCTTTACCTTATGAATGATTTTAGTTTATGACCACAGATCTTGGCTATGTATGGACTGATTGCAACCAAATTCAGCACATTATATAATTTGCAAGAGTGCATAGTAACATTAATGATATCTACTGTATTTCTTATCTTATTTGTAATCAATTATGCCGATATGCAATAAAACATTTTCATGGAATATTGAATTTTCACATTTTATCATATATCAGTCTAGCAACCTTATATACAGGTGTATTGTATTATATCCACAATTGATAAACTCTGAGGTTAAAAAAAAGAAAAAAAAAGATTGCTTGAAACAACATTCCTATTCACTACAAACACAAATCAACTGAAACACTCATTTTTTATGACATTTTGTCAAAAAATATATATATATAACTCTGCAACTGTTACATAAAATGATTGGAAATATGGTCTCAAAGTAATTGGGAGATGTGAAAGAAAAAAGTCATGAAATTTCAGGATAAGATCTTTTCGCATTACAAAGTTATTGCAAAAAATGTTGAAGAGGAGGGGGTAGCGGGCTCCAGCCTGACCCCCCCCCCCCAACAAGGCTGTATATAGTTTAGGGTTAACTATAAGACATACCTGATTCATCAGGAGTGCATAGAAAGCCAAGGCAAAGGCAATGATGAAGAGAATGAAGAGGAAAACGAACTTCATGAATGTCCTCAGGATGTCTGGAATAATAAGAATGGGTCAAGATGAAAATAACACGATAAGAAATTCTAACAGCAATTCAAGCATGTCACACCGTATTTCCACAGTAAAAGGGTACTTTTTAGGGATGTCGGGTAATTTTATGTAATCAATGTGCATTGCCCCTTACAGGTCAGTGACATTATTGGGAACACTTGAAAATGCCTCAAGAACCAAATGAGTTGTAATAATACCAACTACACACCAGATGGAGTGGATATACCAGCTAGAGGGATTTTTCTCTAATTGTTTACTGAAGGAGAATCAAGCATGAACACTAATTCTATCGGGGCACGATAAAAATAGGCCCCAAAGAGAGCCACACAGCAGGTTTGCCTGCCACGAGGGATATTGACATTACTTGTTTTAGAATGAGTCAACGTTTGACTCCAAGATTTTCACAGGAGAATCCTTGCATAGTTTACTTGATTCTAGAGTTGTTTCAGCCCAAGTTGAGGACTACCCCCAATCATGTCATTTCCCTTTAATACAATAGAATCTCTTAGAACACTTTTATGACGGACAACTTTGGCCCAAAACTGCTTCAAACAGTAACCTGGACAGACCAAACTTGGCCTATTTGTTCTGTCCAGGTTATATACGTCCACCACTAAATCTTCAAGTGGAATAAAACACGGTATTCGATAGAATCTCAGGGCCGTTATGATCTAATCTCTCTCTTCTAATCCATATCAGGTTATTTAGTTGCATACCTGCTAACCTTTCAACATGAAAAATCTTACTGATACAGATAAAAAGTCTTATTCTTAATGCAAAATGAAGGCAAAAATCTTACTATGTCAACATCACATATAACTATACTGCACATTCTTCAAAAAATCTTATTTATTTATCAGAAAATCTTAATCTGTGGATTTGGATGATGAAAAATCTTATTAAATCGGATAAAATCTTACTAGTTGACAGGTATTAAGTTGAAAAGCAACAAATTGTCATTGAACATATATAAATAATCAATCTCTATACATTTGTATTAATCTCTCAATTTGTTAGTGAAGCGATCACATCTTATTAGGCCTAAAAAAATTGTTGTATTGGCGTAACCCGCCCGACCCTATGTTTTTTTTTCTTTCTTTGTATTGCTATCGATAGTATCAATATCGCATAATGTGCTGACTTTGCGATCGAATTGAAAACCCGCAAGTGTTGCGGACAGAACAGCGATTTTCCCGCTGTATGCGCATGTACAACGCACTTCGTGCGCTTTTTTATGGAGCTTCGCTACCTATAGCCTCTAGCTGCGCCAACTACATGTAGCTAGCAATGATCAAGCTGTTTACCTCAACATGGTGTCTTACGCAGTATAGGTAACGGGCACACTTGGGTCAAAAATTATTTTTCAGTGTCCTTCTCAACTTTGGCTTGAATGATGTCATTGATGAACTATTGGAAGAAACAGCGGCTTCCGAATTGGCCGATTGTAGGCTTATAGCTCATAAAGTGAAAGCATTGGCCGCTGATAGTGGCCCATAAAAACAAACAAACAAACATTGCCCTACCTACCCTATTTTTCATTAAGCCGTTACTCCAATACAACAATTTTTTTTTAGGCCTTACCTGTGAACATGACAACATAGATTCCCAGCTGGGGGAATTTCCTCATGAAGAGAATGAGGTTGATCCATGCCAGGAAGATGCCAGCTGCTCCACACTGCCACTGCCAGGCCTGCACATCAAACCAACAGTTTACAATGAAATATGAGGCAATACTGTAATCAGTCTCATTCTGAAAGCAATACGGGTCAAAGCTGTCATCAATTGCTACAGATTGCTATTGTTTTGGCAAAACAACGTAATTCAAGTTACATTGTTTTGCCAAATTATTTGGATTTTTTTTTTTAAATTGCTGAAATTTAGATGCAGTTTTCTAAAAATTTAATTCATTTTGAGAACTGAAATTTTGACAGCTGTTAAAGAATGGCTTAATGTATCCAACAAGCTCAAAACCTGAAAAACCTCAAAATTTGAGATACGTTGCTTTGCCAAATCATGGCCGAGAAGTCAACATACATTTGGATTGAAGTGGACCTTTAAGGTTACTTCAAAATTTGTGCTGGCTCTTAACCCTTTGCACACAAATGTTGCATATGTGCACAATCATACAATTAAATTGAACAGTCATAATAATCACTTTTCTCCTTCACCTTTGTACAGGAGACACTAACTACAAAAACGTCAATGACGTAGCGCTCATCCGGCATCTCGCAACATCATATATCCGAAATTTCATGTGGTACAATTTTATACTGGTGAAAAGATTAAAATTTGATGTCCCGGAAGGAACATGAATATAAAAAAATTCGAGTGAGAAAAATATTAGTTTCATGCCCTGG